>JAMWET010003850.1:162500-170000 GCA_024036415.1 Prochilodus magdalenae
TCTGTCTGTCTAATGGTGTAGATGGATAGCTGTCTGTCTGTCCGTCTGTCTCTCCAGCTGTCTGTCTGTCTGTCTGGTTACGGGGATCTCTGACTGACGGCTGTATGTGTTTGTCTGCAGGCCGATTTGGAGAAGATCAGCAGCGAGGCGTATGTGGTCTTTGGGGTGGTTCTGTTTTTCTGGGAGTTCGTCCCCACCACCCTGCTCGTGGTGTTCTTCAGAGTGCAGCGGCCCAATCAGAACCTGGTGAGAGTCTAATCCTGGCTGTGTTCATTATAGCTGTCCATCAATAACCCAGCTGGACATTCCTACTGCAGATCGACTTCCTTAGGCCCTACAGGAGCTACAGATCCTGTCCTGTCTGACAGAACTAATGAGTCAGATGTCCGTCCTGCTCACTGTCTCCAGTCAGTACGGTGGAAAACTACTGAGCGGCTTCACTGGGTCCTGTCAGTCAGTGCGTGTGTGTGTGTGCGTGTGTGTGTGTGTGTGCGTGTGTGTGTGTGTGTGTGTACAGGCGCCGGGTGGTATGATCACTAGTCACAGTTTCAACTCCAGGGCGTACTTCTTTGACAACCCGAGGCGTTACGACAGCGACGATGACCTGCCCAGAAGCGTCAACTCCAGAGGTGAAAGGGGAAGGTCAGTGCCGCCACACTACCAGACGTTTGACTTGTATCCCGAGTGGATCGTCAGATAAGACTGTTACGGGGATAAACGTTAATCTGAGTATTTAGTGTTTAATGGATTAAACGAAGATTTATAATCTCTCTATTAATAAACTCACCGGACAGTAAATGAGTCCCCTGTGACTGAAACGTACCCAGCGGTGTGTAAACACCTCCCCCAGCACAGCTGGGACTGGATTTGGTATGGACCGGACAAGTTTCTGGGTGTAGCCCACATCAGTGTTCAGACATTGAAGAATTCCACAGGTGGGCCAGATTTGGTGGATGCCTTCTCTGGTGCTTTACTGGTTCTGCTAGGTAGTTACTGAAGAACCCATGTTTATTTAATGCTGATGGTAAAATAGTAATTAATAAATAAATAATAAGCTTCTTTGGGGAGGTTTTAAAATACAATTTAATCATAAACAGCGTCTCAGACATCAGGCAGCGTATTCAGAACCACCTCCTGTAGGAACTTCCTGTGAGGGAGCTTTTAGAGGGGGACGTCTGGTTACCTTCACCACCACTGTGAACAGCTTTGACTTTCTCTAGAACAGGGCGTTTCACACCAAACCCCCTCTCACTGACTCGTCTTCTTCATCATCTGTTTCTGCTTCTTCTTCATCTCTATCTTCTTTTTCTTCTTCTGCTCCTTTTTCTCCTTCTTGTTTCTCTCTTCTTCCTCTTCTTTTTCTTCTTCCTCTTCCTCTTCTTCATCTTCTCTTTCTCTATTTTCTCCGTCTTGTTTTTCTTCTTCATCTTCATATTTCTCTTTTTCTTCCTCTTCTTTTTTGTCTTCTTCTTTTCCCTCCTCTTCGTCCTTTTCTTCTTTTTCATCTTCTCCTTCTACTTTTCCTGTTTCTCTTCTTCTTCCTCTTCTTCTTCATCATCTGTTTCTGCTTCTTCTTCATCTCTATCTTCTTTTTCTTCTTCTGCTCCTTTTTCTCCTTCTTGTTTCTCTCTTCTTCCTCTTCTTTTTCTTCTTCCTCTTCCTCTTCTTCATCTTCTCTTTCTATCTTCTTCTGTTCTTCTTCTTATTCTTCTTTGTCCTCTTTTTCCTGTCCTCTTCTTCTTCTTCTTCTTCTTCTTCTTCTTCTTCTTCTTCTTCTGTTACTTCTTCGTCTTCTTCTTTTCCCTCCTCTTCGTCCTTTTCTTCTTTTTCATCTTCTCCTTCTACTTTTCCTGTTTCTCTTCTTCTTCATCTTCATTTTCATCATCTTCTTCTCTTCTTCTTCTTTCTCCTCTTCTTCTTCCTCTTCTTCTTTCTCCTCTTCTTCCGCTTCTTCTTCTTCTTTCTCCTCTTCTTCCTCCTCTTCCTCTTCTTCTTCTTCTACCTCTTCTTCTTCTTCTTTGTCCTCTTCTTCCTCCTGTTCCTCTTCTTCTTCTTCTTCTTCTTTCTCCTCCTCTTCCTCTTTTCTTCTTCTTCTTCTTCCTCCTCTTCTTCTTCTTACTCTTCTTCTTCTTACTCTTCTTCTTCCTCTTTTGAGATAGTGACACAGTTCCAACTCCAGAATGTCCAGTCTGATCGGGAATGGCGTGCTTGCACCTCCTTGATCTGACGTGCGGTTTTCAGGAGGATGGTTTTCCCATCCCCCGTTTCTTCCCATTTGTTTTTAACCCTACCTATTTAACCTACTCTTAACCTACCCACCAAACTCCACGTGCTCCCTCAGGGCAGATCCCCTCTATGTGTCATTTATTCACCCCTCATTCCTCCAGTAGACTCCTATCATTCTGCACTCCTCCTGCGCTTCTCTAGCGGTAGTCTAGTGCCGTTTCCCACGCCTCTCTTTATTCCTGAGTATTAGACAGGCTGGTTTTAAATGAGAGCTGTTCTGAGGAGCTGCCTGGAGTGTTCAGGAGAAACGCTCTGTAGCTCTTCTTTTTGTCATTTCAGCTTTTTTACGGTGGAGCCGTCTGAGTCCAGAGGGGCCTGTGAAGCCTCAGAGCTGTCAGAAAAGCACTGCCCACCAGGTCAGATTATTTGGCCACGGCATAAAGGAGTGATGCACATCGCATTAATGGCCTCACGTGGCTCGTTACAGCCCTCCACTACAACACGCCTGTCTGGCTTCATGAGCTGCAGAACAAACCGAGTCCCATATCTAATAAACCTAATCAGACCTCAGCTCACCTCAGTCCGGCAGGTCCTGGTGGGTCACGGCTAAGCATCTCCCTCATTCCTTACCTGCACCATGTGGAGTATTTGTCTTGCACAGGGATTTAACCTCCACACAGAGGAGTATCAACCTCCACACAAAAGGAGTTTTAACCTCCACACAGAGGAGTATACCTCCACACAGAGGAGTATACCTCCACACAGAGGAGTATAACCTCACTCACAGAGGAGTTTAAACCTCCACACAGAGGGAGTATACCCTCCCACACAGAGGAGTACCTCCACACAGAGGGAGTCTACCCCTCCACACAGAGGAGTTTACCCTCCACACAGAGGAGTTTACCCTCCACACAGAGGAGTATACCTCCACACAGAGGAGTTTAACCTCCACACAGAGGAGTATACCTCCACACAGAGGAGTTTAACCTCCACACAGAGGAGTATACCTCCACACAGAGGAGTTTAACCTCCACACAGAGGAGTATACCTCCACACAGAGGAGTTTAACCTCCACACAGAGGAGTTTAACCTCCACACAGAGGAGTATACCTCCACACAGAGGAGTTTAACCTCCACACAGAGGAGTTTAACCTCCACACAGAGGAGTTTAACCTCCACACAGAGGAGTTTACCCTCCACACAGAGGAGTATACCTCCACACAGAGGAGTATACCTCCACACAGAGGAGTTTAACCTCCACACAGAGGAGTTTAACCTCCACACAGAGGAGTTTAACCTCCACACAGAGGAGTATACCTCCACACAGAGGAGTTTAACCTCCACACAGAGGAGTATACCTCCACACAGAGGAGTTTACCCTCCACACAGAGGAGTTTAACCTCCACACAGAGGAGTTTAACCTCCACACAGAGGAGTATACCTCCACACAGAGGAGTTTACCCTCCACACAGAGGAGTTTAACCTCCACACAGAGGAGTTTAACCTCCACACAGAGGAGTTTAACCTCCACACAGAGGAGTTTAACCTCCACACAGAGGAGTTCACCTTCACACAGAGGAGTTTAACCTCCTCATTTAACTCATCAGTGCAGTGAAGAACGCACAGAGGACCTGACCTCCAGGATGGGTTCACCCCCTCAAGTTTAACCTGGGATTTTTACCTCTTCGAGGGTGTACTTCCTCTTACTCTACAGAGGAGGTTTTCCTCCACACAGATGAGTTTCACCTGCCTCTGGCTTGGCTCCACACAGAGGGGGCATGGACCCGGATTTCCTTTCCTACATCTGTACGTGGGCTCTTGTGTTTTTCTGTGAAGCTGCTTCGAGACACCGTTAGTTCTAACAAGCGCTATACAAATAAGTATTGATTGACTGATCGATCGATTCGTCAACACACTAGGGGGCAGTGAGCACATTTCCCCAGAGAGCAGTGGGGCAGCCCCAGAGGAGGTCCACAGCACACAGAGGAGTTTTTGGCTCCTCATTAACTCATTGTTCCAGTGTTGGTCAGGGGATCTGAGGGGATCGTGAACCAGCCACCTTCGAGGGTTCCACATCAGCCCTTCCCTAATCTCCATGTTGCCACTGACTGCCAGGGACCCAGATTTAATTTACGTCTGATGCACGATTTGGGTTTTCTGGAATCGACTCCCCGAATCCTGCTGCCGGGATCGATTGTATCGACTCCTCGACTCCAGGAGTCTTCTCCTCTCCCGGGACCTCTCTCGTCTCTCGAACTCTCTCTCCTCGTTCCAATCTCTCTATCTCTCGTCGACTGCCCCCTATGTATATATCTATCGATATCCTGCTATATATTGTATATATAATAGGAGTATAATATATCCTATATTCTCTCTCCCTATGTATATATATATATATATAGAGAGAGAGAGAGAGAGAGAGAGAGAGAGAGCGAGAGAGAGAGAGAGAAACAGACAGACAGTTGAATGTAGCATCGCTAGCAGCTAGCGACACTAGCCTAAATTTTGAGATTAACCAGCATCAGTGATGGGTCAGTGGTCCACCATTGCCCATTGGGAAGACCGAAGTAGACAAGACTCTCTCTCTCTACATGGCTTCCTATACATGGAGTTTGACCTTTTGCAGACGCAGCTGCACATAAGACATAGTACACAACACGTCTGTTCTGATAAGATCTCTGTCCCTCACAGAACCAGCAGATGATGTCCACTTTAGAAAATTCAGAAACTGAAACTCAGCCATTCGTCATCTTAGGAGACATCATGCTCACTCTAGAGACATCGTGATTGGTCAAAAGGTTAATGTCACCAGGATTTTCGGTCGTACGCCTCAATCACCTGAATCAGAAACAGGTCACGTGTAAGGGCCTTTAGTGTGGCCCTGCTTCTCTAACGCTAACGGCCCCTCTGTTTTCTCTCGCCTCTTCCACAGCAGTATGATATCATCGACACCACAGATGGGCGCCAGTTGGTACGGCTCCATCCAGCGGACAGGCAGCCTCACCGGGGCGCCCCACCTGTTCAGCGGCCCCCAGACGTCCACCGCCCCTCTCCTCCTGGCCTACGGTAACATCCAGACCAGCCAGCACCACAACTACTACTCCACCCCCCAGGACTACTACTCCACACCTCAGAGCCATTACGTCACCCCGCAGATCTGAGCTGCCTGGCGCTGCGTCTCTCTCTCTGTCTCCCTGTAGTCTGGAGTTTTTTACTCAGGCAGCGGGCAGGCCAGGCCGCTTTCAGGACCCCGCAGGGACCCAGTGACCATTTTTAGTGTGGTCACGCTCCTTCTATTCCAATTAATCCACCCATCCACCCACCCACCGCCTCCCTGCCTCTATCCAAGCCAGCCAGCCCGCAGTAGCCATGGCAATGACTGCGGGAGGCTGTGATTCACTCAAAAGGGACCAGACGAGAAAGCGGGGTGGTGAGGAGGTCAGTTGGTGCTGCTTTTAACCCACTACGTTCCTTATATTCAGTGTTCCTTTCGTCCAGCAGGGTCCGAATGATGAGGACCCCCCCCCAATGTTCTCCCGAGACAGCCCCCTTAACTTCTATGGGTCCCCCAGTGGATTCAAGCCCAGTGAGTTGGGTGGTATTTGCCTTATTTGCACTTGATGGAGGCCTGTGGTTCATATTCAACCGAATATAGAATGAAGAGAGGCCTGAATGTAGTGCTCGGCCTCGAGCTGGGATGATTATCAGATCATTCATTTTATTAATAACTTTGGCCCCGCCCCCCCAAAAAAACACGCTGGAACTTTTCCGTGCCTCAGAGGTGCTTATGGTACTTAGTGACCTAATGTATATGTGAAGTGGTGAGGGAGGACTCATTCGGTCTCTCCCTGGAACCTTGAGAACGAAGACTGGCCACTTTTTTGCCAAAGAGCAAAGACGAAAGGAGTAGGCCTCAACTGTGCTTTGGACGAGATGCTGTTGGACATCTTGTTCGGAAGTCTGGAGCGAAGAAAGACGAGAGACTGGATGTGTTAGGAATGCTGCAGATTAGCCTAGCCAAGCTACTGTTGCAAGGTTGGACAAGCTTTACAGTTCATTTGAATATTAATCGGAGTAATTAACAATGTCTAATTTTATTGATTGAATGCAAATATTAAAGTACAAGTCGATCCAGATTAGCTGATTAGCTAAATCGCTTCCTTATCATCTGTATTATTAGCTTAGTAGCTCCTAGCTAACAACATGCGCAGCTCCAGCTCAAGGAAACAAACATCGCTCATCGCATTGCTGCCCTCTACAGGAGTTACCAAACATCAAATAAACCAACACCACTCATAATTTTCTGCTTATATTATCTGAGGGCTAATATCTGTTTCAGACAACAGTGGTGATCTAAAATACACTCACCAACAAATAAACTGCTGCACCCAGAAGGAGGTGTGGGAGTGCGGTGGTGTTGGGAAGGAAGATAAAGGTGACCAGGATCAATAACTGATGATAAATTTAGACTGATATGATCAATATTTATTGAGCTACACATACAGAAGTCTGTCTCTCAGTATGGCGTCGGGCCGCCGTGTTTGCTAACCCAACACGCCAGACGTCTCGGTATGGAGCTGTAGAGGTTCCTAATGGTGTCCTGTGATAATCCATCCCATGCAGCTTGAACATCCTCACACAGGATGGTGCGGTAGAGGTGGAGGTGGAGGGACACCAGGTCTTCTGGACGTGTGACAACAAACCGTTCATCTTGGTGCTGACCACGGTGCCTCCACACACGGATTCGTTGGGCGTCTCCACCAAGACTAAAGCGGGACTCGTCACTGAAGATGACCCGCTGCCATTCTGAGTCACTCCATGACAGTCTGGTACGACACCACTGCAGTCTTTGGTGACGGTGACGTGGTGTTAAGGACAGTCGTGGTAACGGTCTGTGTGCATGTATCCTGCGTGGTGTAGCCGTCTGCCGATGGTGCTGCACTAACAGGAGGACTCATGGAGGACACCACTGCTCGCTGGATGTCTGTAATGGTGGATGTTGGGTCAGTCAGGTACAGAGATAAGATCCTTGTCTCACAGCATCAAACCTATCAAGCTTCATACAGGTCTGTTGATTCCTTCTGGGTGCAGCTATTTTGTTGATGGTGAGTGTAATTCAATTTATCCGAGCTGTTCTGAGCTGGACTGTGATGTTGTAGCTGAACAACACAACAAATTTCCCCCTCCAAAAAAACTCCACCTGATCTCCACCTGATCTACCCAAACAGGTACCTACATTGACCTTCTACCTACATTAATTTGAAATCTAAAGTG
>JAMWET010003850.1:175000-202500 GCA_024036415.1 Prochilodus magdalenae
ACAGAGCAAGCTCCATAAAGACATGGATGAGCGAGTCTGGTGTGGAGGAACTGGACTGGCCTGCACAGAGTCCTGACCTCCACCCGATAGAACACCTTTGGGATGAATTAGAGTGGAGACTGCAAGCCAGACCTTCTCATCCAACATCAGTGTCTGACCTCACCAATGTCCTGAAGTACCCGGACAGCTAGTGCAATGAGTGGACTCATCTCTGTAGAGAGCTGACCAGTAGCCTGGGACACACTGGAGCCATGCCCACTGGGCTAGAGGGGTATAAATCCCCCCCAGGACTGAGCTGTAGAGCTGTGGGACTTCGTTTTCTAGAGTGATGGAGCTCTGTTGATCGCCCAACATCAGTACCTAATCTCACGAATGGGCTTGTGAATGCTGAATGCAATCAAATCCTCACAGCAAAGTTCCAACATCTACTCTAAAGCTTTCCAAGCTAAGGAAGACCCAACTCCCAGCTAACACCCTTCATTACGGCCGAAACACTGCCATCTACAGACCTTTGGGCTCACAGATCTTTTACCCTGTTCAGTAAAGGGTTAAGCGAGTCCCGCTCAGAACAGCAGGGTCCATCTCGCAGACAAACAGCTCCGTCCAAGCAGCCTAATTGTGTTTTTGTTTCTTGGCTGACCTCACGGCCACAGCCGAATTGGTGGAGGTTAAATCAGATCCCAGCGTGGACAGAGGGCCCTCTGACTCTCAGGCCCAGCACATTCGTTGTGTTCACTTCCGCATTCTGGATTCATCACGGAATTCAGGTTAAGTTTTGACGCAAACAGAGATGCCATTTAAACCACGTCCAACCGCCGCACAAACAGCCACTCATGCTGGGGTTTAACTCAGTTTACTGGAGGAGAACCCAAACAAGGCACTGACAGCACTGCCGCACAGTTACAGGCAGGACAACAACGTTAAACGGCTGACAGCAAAACATACAGTACAGCAAGTCCAAGCGTGCTACAGCTGGCCATCCAGACTCCGCCCACACATGCATCCTTTCATAGCTACTGTTACTAGGTTGGACAAACTTAACAGAAAGCTGGTTAAGTAATAAGTCCCATTCAAACGAATGATAAACTGAGGAGCCTGCTATTTACCAATACCAGAATGGCTTGGTTCAACGTTTCCTACAGCCCAAAGAAGCAGTGGCTTGTGTTAGCATGCTAGCGTTTCTCTAAACTCCATCTCTGAAACAAAACTGCTTTATATGGTCTCTATCTAAAGCTTTAGCCACAAGCTAACATGCTAACACAGTATAATACACTGTATCGTTGTATTCCTAATTAATTTACAGTGTCATTAATAACTGTTCTGCTATTAGGACAGATCATGTGCCGTGTTTTTTGTGGTTGTTAAGGAATTGTGCTAATCGTAGCATGGTGGCTAATGAATAGTCACTTAAAACCTGCACAGTTTGGATTAGCTAACTCAGCAGCGATTAGCTCAGTAGCATAGCATAGCATTTTTAACTGGAAATGCAAAGATATGCTGAGACTACAGCTACAGTTTCTCATTAGGTGGAGTGTATAATTCTAAGCTCTAAATGCAGGTACTGTGGTATAGACTGAGTCTGTTCTACAGTTTCTCATTAGGGCGAGTGTATAACTCTAAGCTCTAAATGTAGGTACTGTGGTATAGACTGAGTCTGTTCTACAGTTCCTCATTAGGTGGAGTGTATAACTCTAAGCTCTAAATGTAGGTACTGTGGTATAGACTGAGTCTGTTCTACAGTTTCTCATTAGGTCGAGTGTATAACTCTAAGCTCTAAATGTAGGTACTGTGGTATAGACTGAGTCTGTTCTACAGTTCCTCATTAGGTGGAGTGTATAACTCTAAGCTCTAAATGTAGGTACTCTGGTATAGACTGAGTCTGTTCTACAGTTTCTCGTTAGGTCGAATGCCGTTTTTGTTTGTTTACTAGGTTTCTATAATGCTTGTCCAACCTAGCAACAGTAGCTATGAGGCAAGATGGAAGTGGGCGGAGCATTGATAGCCTATAAAATCAATATAGTTGATGGCTTATGTTAAGAAACCCTGAGAAATTGCAATATTTGCAACTTTTAAGAATGTAAGTTTGACATGCCTGTAAACAGGGCACCACTAACCACTATAGAACGAGTCGTCCACTAAAGCAGCCTATGGCAGTTTGGCTCCGCCCACTCACACAGAGGTTATAAAGCGTGTTTCAGCCTGGACGGCTTTTTAAATAAAGCACATTACAAAGCAGCCAATCAGAACAGAGATCATTCACAGGCAGAATAATTCATTCTAATTTTTTTGTTGGTATATGAAGCCACACAAAGGTCTTACGTTAACCTCAGGAGGGAAATTAAATTCAGGAAATTATGGGATATGGACCCTTTAAACCAGGGCTGCAGGATTACTCATCCCAAGGGCGTGATTGCTGAGACGATCATTTTTAAATCACCGCAGTTCTCACCAATGTTAACCCATATGATCAAAAGCATCTCACGTTTTAATGGGGGAAATCAGTAACGCAGAGCTTCTGAGGCAGCCAAACCCTTCTATGTTGTGACATCACATCCACAGCTTCCTGGCTGCCTGCCATAACACAGTCGGGTTTGGAGCCCAGACCCAGAGAAGGCCGATATTCGAATTTCCTTGAACCGTAATTTAATAGAAACAATCACAATGTAAATCATAGTTCCAGTATTATTCGGAAACATCTGGATTAGATTCTCCCCCAGGTCACACAGCTGCCTCCTAACGAGGCAGATCTGATGAAGCTATAGTGCAAACTGTGCCACACTCACTCCTAATGGTCCATAAAGTGCCGGCCTCTCTTAAGGGTGCTGTACTGAGGGGCCTGATCTGTGCTGGTCCCTGTGTCTCAGATTGTGGGCGGGGTTAAACTAGGGGGGATGCGGGTCAGCAGCGGTGATGCAGCTTCACAGGTTTAATGAGAGCTGAGAGTCTGAAGCCCTGGACGTACGTGCCAGATCCACAGAAAAGCAGACGAAGGCTGAGACTCCTCACAGAGGCCTCCTTAAAGGAACAGTCCAGTGGGACACCTGAGTGCGGTTCCCCTCGTGCTCCAAATGTAGCGGACCGGTCAAGACGCGCGTGGTGCTCCAGCGGCTGACCTAAACGAGCAGGCAGCACACGCGCCTTGGCGGATCGTCTACATTTGGAGGAGGCGGTTTCAGTTCATCACTTTAATCCAGCAGCTCTCCACGGCCTCCTCGATCTTCACTCCTCCGTCTGGTTCCAGGTTAGTAGTCCACCGTGAGGAACCGTGTGGTAACAGTTCAGGTTCCGCTGCTGGTTAAAGCTCAGTTTTGAGTTCTGATAACATGATCCTGAAGTTCTCCAGTTCTCGGATGCTTGTGGAGATTCTGGAATAACGGGGACAGAGGAAGACACCACGTCACTGCTAGAACCGTTAGATCATGTCAGAGCTTTTAGAACACAGCTGGAACCTCCGTTTTCGAAGCGGTGTGTAGCGGATGCTAATATAAAATCATTTTAGTGACTTATAACAGATAAACGTTTTATGCTAATGAGTTCTAATTATATAAAGTGATCTTCTAATAAAGTAAATAAAATTAAATCAAAATAACTTCCAGAATAAAGGTCTTCTCAAATTAACACCAACAATTAGGTTCTAAAGTTCTAATAAAATTAACTACCAAAATAAGGTTCCAAAGAAATGAACACATTTACATTTTAATAAAACTGTTAAAATAAATATCCATTAAATATATACAGGTAAAACAGAATCAAACATGTCCAGAAGGAAGCTAATATTAAAATTAATGATTAAAAATTAATTAATTATTTTAAATTGTATAAAAAAAATAATATATACATCATAATTTTATCATTTAATTAATTAATATATTTAATATAAAATACTATTGTCCCCCACAGTAAATAATAATAATAATAATAATAATAAAGTGAATATCCAGAAGGCGCATTTTTCAAGAGAAGTGATCAAATCTTGAAACAGGAAGCACATAATCACTGTTTATCATTTATGATTTAACCTGCGGGATTTAGGGGAAAGGCTCCAAATAATAATAATAATAATAATAATAATAATAATAATAACAACAATAATAAAAACTTCCATAAAAAAGTTATAATAGAATAAACACCCACATTATGTTCTAATTCAAAATGAACTTGCAGAATAAAGTTATATTACAATTAACAGTTATTAACAATAACTTTAAAACACATTATGTTCTAAAGTTATGATAATATTAAATTCCATAATTATGTTCTAAAGTTCCATAATCCTCTATAATAACTTTAATATTCCATAATAAAGGTTTAAATACCAATTTAAACATTCTAATACTAATGTTCTAATAAAGTTAACTCTCAGAATAAAGTCCTGATCAAATTAAGAGTCAGAGTTATGTTCTAAAGTTCTAATAATTCTATTAGGATCTTAATGGGTGTTCATTTTAACACTCCTAACGATGTCCTGACGTTCTAATCAGATTAACTTCCATAAGGACGTTATTACAGTGCGTACATATTCACAGTATACTATTTATGATTCAACCTGTATGATTTCAGCTAACGGCGCCACACGCCACACTACTGGTACAGAGTCCGCACCCTCCACACATAGCTCAGACTCACATCCTGCTAGTGCTACTGCCTGGGCTTTAAAGGTTAATAACTTCAAACAGATTTTACTACATTAAACCATGGCTGCGGTTATTACAGATATTATTACAGCGGCCGAGACCTGCCAAAACAATCAACATTCCAAAAAACAAAATAAAAAACAAATTTACAAAAATAAAAACAAAATTATAAAAATAAAAAACAAAATTACAAAAATAAAATACAAAATTACAAAAATAAAAAACAAAATTACAGAAATATTTTTTTTGTTTGTAAATTCGTTTTGATTGTGCAATTTTGATTTCTCAAATGGAATACTTTTATGCTTGTTTTTATTTTCAATTTTTGTTTTTATTTGGTGAATTTGTTTTTATTTGTGTAATTTTGTTTTTATTTTTGTAAATTATTTAATTATTTTTGTAATTTTGTTTTTATTTTTGTAAATTTGTTTTTATTTTCAATTTTTGTTTTTATCTGGTGAATTTGGTTTTTTTTGTAAATTTGTTTTTATTTTTGTAAATTAAATGTTTTTATTTTTTTGTAATTTTGTTTTTATTTTTGTAATTTTGTTTTCATTTTTGTAAATTAAATTTTTTTTTTATTTTTGTTTTTATTTGGTAATTTTGTTTTCTCAAATGTAATTGTTTTGCTTGTAATTGTGTTTTCTGGAATGTTCATTTGTTTTGCAGTTTCGGCCTCTAAGTATGAAGATACCGTACCTCCCAAAGGCGTTAAAGAGCGAGACGATCTCCTGACGGCTGAGCTGGAACGAGGGCTTTGTGCTGCTGGACTGAGGCAGAGTCTCGATCTGCTTCTCAGAGAACAGGATCTTCAGAGCCGTACCCAAACCCTGCGTCTAATACCCAACAAACAAGACCAGTGAAGAGACGGTAAACCTCACACCTCACACCAAACCCTCTCTCCCTCACTCTGTACACACCTCACACCAAACCCTCTCTCCCTCACTCTGTACACACCTCACACCAAACCCTCTCTCCCTCACTCTGTACACACCTCACACCAAACCCGCTCTCACTCACTCTGTACACACCTCACACCAAACCCTCTCTCCCTCACTCTGTACACACCTCACACCAAACCCTCTCTCACTCACTCTGTACACACCTCACACCAAACCCTCTCTCCCTCACTCTGTACACACCTCACACCAAACCCTCTCTCACTCACTCTGTACACACCTCACACCAAACCCTCTCTCACTCACTCTGTACACACCTCACACCAAACCCTCTCTCCCTCACTCTGTACACACCTCACACCAAACCCTCTCTCACTCACTCTGTACACACCTCACACCAAACCCTCTCCCTCGCTCTGTACACACCTCACACCAAACCCTCTCTCACTCACTCTGTACACACCTCACACCAAACCCGCTCTCCCTCACTCTGTACACACCTCACACCAAACCCTCTCTCACTCACTCTGTACACACCTCACACCAAACCCTCTCTCCCTCACTCTGTACACACCTCACACCAAACCCTCTCTCCCTCACTCTGTACACACCTCACACCAAACCCTCTCTCCCTCACTCTGTACACACCTCACACCAAACCCTCTCTCCCTCACTCTGTACACACCTCACACCAAACCCTCTCTCCCTCACTCTGTACACACCTCACACCAAACCCTCTCTCCCTCACTCTGTACACACCTCACACCAAACCCTCTCACCCTCACTCTGTACACACCTCACACCAAACCCTCTCTCACTCACTCTGTACACACCTCACACCAAACCCGCTCTCCCTCACTCTGTACACTCCTCACACCAAACCCTCTCTCACTCACTCTGTACACACCTCACACCAAACCCTCTCTCCCTCACTCTGTACACACCTCACACCAAACCCTCTCTCACTCACTCTGTACACACCTCACACCAAACCCTCTCTCCCTCACTCTGTACACACCTCACACCAAACCCTCTCTCCCTCACTGTGTACACACCTCACACCAAACCCGCTCTCACTCACTCTGTACACTCCTCACACCAAACCCGCTCTCCCTCACTCTGTACACTCCTCACACCAAACCCTCTCTCACTCACTCTGTACACACCTCACACCAAACCCTCTCTCCCTCACTCTGTACACACCTCACACCAAACCCTCTCTCCCTCACTCTGTACACACCTCACACCAAACCCTCTCTCCCTCACTCTGTACACACCTCACACCAAACCCGCTCTCTCTCACTCTGTACACACCTCACACCAAACCCGCTCTCTCTCACTCTGTACACACCTCACACCAAACCCTCTCTCACTGGCTCTGTACACACCTCACACCAAACCCTCTCACACTCACTCTGTACACACCTCACACCAAACCCTCTCTCACTCACTCTGTACACACCTCACACCAAACCCTCTCTCCCTCACTCTGTACACACCTCACACCAAACCCTCTCTCACTCGCTCTGTACACACCTCACACCAAACCCGCTCTCCCTCACTCTGTACACACCTCACACCAAACCCGCTCTCACTCACTCTGTACACACCTCACACCAAACCCTCTCTCCCTCACTCTGTACACACCTCACACCAAACCCTCTCTCCCTCACTCTGTACACACCTCACACCAAACCCGCTCTCCCTCACTCTGTACACACCTCACACCAAACCCTCTCTCCCTCACTCTGTACACACCTCACACCAAACCCTCTCTCCCTCACTCTGTACACACCTCACACCAAACCCTCTCTCACTCACTCTGTACACACCTCACACCAAACCCTCTCTCCCTCACTCTGTACACACCTCACACCAAACCCTCTCTCCCTCACTCTGTACACACCTCACACCAAACCCAACCTGACCATTGAAGAACAGGGTAATACAGTACACAGAGAAACAGATGGACTACAGTCTGGACCTGTACACCTACAGAGTGTCCTGTATGGTCAGGGGAGCTGATAGAGTGGGCAGTGGGTGTAGATATGAGGAGGTGGTTTTAATGTTACGGCTGAAGGGTGGATACAGTCCTCTCACCTGCAGTTTGCCCCAGAGTCGACACTTAAAGCATCCCACGCAGTCCATAATCCTGGAGATGTTTTTAAAGGTCAGCTTAAAGTCGTTCTGATGGACAGAACAGAGACGTGAGCACACAATCTTAGATTAATGTTTATCATAGGAATAATGAACGATAGATCAAGTACAAAAATGTGCTGACTTTTAGTTTAGCTGCTTCTTTCTTGTCCCCAGCAAACAACGTCATTTCATCAAAATGCAGCGGGAAAGACCTGGAAATGCAGACAACCTCTTCTTACACTACATACAAACCACACAAGAAAGAGGCAAACAACACGGGGCATCCAGACATGACACACTTTAGACAGGATTCCCAGACTAGCTAATCACACTAACACACTCATCATCCTGAACAGAGGCACCCAGAAGGAAGTGTGGTAGTGCAGGTGTGTTGGGAAGGAAGATAAAGGAGACCAGGATCAATAACTGATGATAAATTTAGACTGATATGATCAATATTTATTGAGCTACACATACAGAAGTCTGTCTCTCAGTATGGCGTCGGGCCGCCGTGTTCGCTAACCCAACACGCCAGACGTCTCGGTATGGAGCTGTAGAGGTTCCTAATGGAGTCCTGTGATAATCCATCCCATGCAGCTCGAACATCCTCACACAGTTCCTGCAGATGGTGCGGTAGGGGTGGAGGTGGAGGGACACCAGGTCTTCTGGACGTGCGACAACAAACCGTTCATCTTGGTGCTGACCACGGTGCCTCCACACACGGATTCGTTGGGCGTCTCCACCAAGACTAAAGCGGGACTCGTCACTGAAGATGACCCGCTGCCATTCTGAGTCCCTCCAGGATGACTCATGGAGGACACCACTGCTCGCTGGATATCTGTAGTATTGGCTGTTGGGTCAATCAGGGACAGGGATAAGGCCCGCCCCTGCTTACGTCACATGTGCAGCCGAGCATGAAACGTGAATCATTAGCATGTCTCAGGATGTCAAACCTGCACACCAAGTTTCATTCCTGACGGTTGCATCTTTCTGGGTGCAGCTGTAGTTTAGCTGTGATTGTGCAACATCTATATGTGTGGTGTAGACATGGAGAGCCCTGGTTCCCATCGCCATATATATGCAGTACTCTTACTTGGCCATGTGGAGGAGCTCCAGCAGCAGCTCTTTGTTCTCCTGGTCCTGCTCTGGCTGGCCGGTGTACAGGTTGAAGGAGGGTTGCTCGAAGAAAGGCAGGACTTTAGCGAGCGCTCGGAGCTCAATCAGGTACAGGAAGTAGAGATTACGAAGCCGCTTAGGCCCCTCCCCTTTTGTTAACTCTTCATCAAACCTCAGCCGGAACTCGGTGACGTTATGCCCCCACTTCCTCTCGAACCAGTTGTCTGATGAGTCAGAAACATGAGTCAAAAGTGGCCAAACCAGAACATCTCTCTAACTTCAAACAACACCGGAAATGAAGTGGAATATGAGGAAAGCTTAGACACCCAGACAGACACACATAGACAGACAGACAGACAGACAGACAGACACACACAAAGACACACAGACATATGTTTTGTGATTCTGTAATTGATCCTCAAAAACACAGTATGAATTTTTAATAAACAGTTCAGTGTAAGACTGGTGCAGACAGTGGTTCATTAAATGCTGTGGTTAGACCTGTCACCACTAGGGGGCAGTGTTGTTATTTATCTTCATGCCATTAGAGTCCTACACTCCGACATAAACCAGTAGTGCAAGGTGCACCGCTAACGCTAGCATTAGCAAACCTCTCTCACTACGTAACACTTATAACCTAAAAATTCTAAAATTAGAATAAAAAAATATATACATATATTGAATTTTAACTCCTGTATCGGACAAATATCACGATACTGGGACAAGAACCTGGGGATATGATCCGTTATCATGAATCTCCAAAATCATAAAAAAAATCATAACTTAAAAAAATCTTTAGGTCAAAAAAACTTTTTTCTTTGGAGAGCAACAATATGCATAGGTCTGCTAACGCTGCTGAAGTAGTGCACCCCTACACTAGTTGTTTACATTGAAGTGGAAAGGTCTGAATGAAGAACGCTGCCATCTAGTGGGCGCGGGTTTAAACACAACACATGATCCACTCTCTGCCACAAATTTCTTTTTATTATAATTTATGTACTTTTATTTAGTTCTTCCATTTGTTTAGATGTTAAACGTAAAAAATAATAAATAATGTAAATCATAATGCCAGGCTCTTACTACGACACTACTTCAAAACATTCTAAACAGGGGACATCTCAGGGACCTGGAGACCCCTCTGGTGGAAACGTGTAACTGCACACAACGGGCCCAAGAACACTGTGTAAAGTGGGTAGACCCAAACATCAAGCAGTTTGGGTGACAACGTTACAGGATTATCTTAGGCACACGTTTATCGTTCACCATTCTTTACCTGTATATCGTTTTTGGCACTCAAACTACAAATTTAATGTAGCCAACAAATTATGGAAACGCATGCTCCACCCAACAGCCTGGTGCTAACCACATGCCTGAATCATAACCTGGTCATCTCAGACCATTCAGTGTCTCTAGTAAAGTTGATCATGTGGTATCTGACACGCTACGACTCACCGTTACCTATAAACAGGGACTAAAGGTCGCTGCTACTGTTGCATGTGACGACCTGACAGTGTCAGGAACCACATAATCAGCCCTACTGAACACCTCCACACGCTCTGAGATGGGTCAGTGATGACTAAGGTATTTAGATAGCACCCGGGACCAAAGCAGCTAACTTCAGACACGTCTTGTGTGACTGACTACATTCGAGGCGAATGAGAAAACTGTAAATCAGATATTTGGCCAAACTATCGCTTTAAGGGAGCTCCAGTCAAACCAGTGACACATCCTGCACAGCTCTCGGGTTCGCTGCTTATCTGACCTCTCCTTTCTTTCAGCAGGATGTTGAAATGACTCACCGTCCAGGAGGTATCTGGCGCTTAGGTGGACGTTTATACTGGCATGTAGTCCTGAAACCAGTCTAAAGAACGCCCTCTTCTCCACACACAGACCTAAACACAACACAGAGCCATGTTCCTGTCAGACAGTACACACGCTGCAGATTCATACTGGATTATAATCCCTCCACAGTTATTACCGTCAGACTGTAAACACTACACACACTGCAGATTCATACTGGATTATAATCCCTCCACAGTTATTACCGTCAGACCGTAAACACTGCACACGCTGCAGATTCATACTGGATTATAATCCCTCCACAGTTATTACCGTCAGACTGTAAACACTACACACGCTGCAGATTCATACTGGATTATAATCCCTCCACAGTTATTACCGTCAGACCGTAAACACTACACACACTGCAGATTCATACTGGATTACAATCCCTCCACAGTTATTACCGTCAAACTGTACACACTACACACACTGCAGATTCATACTGGATTATAATCCCTCCACAGTTATTACCGTCAGACTGTAAACACTACACACGCTGCAGATTCATACTGGATTACAATCCCTCCACAGTTATTACCGTCAGACTGTAAACACTACACACGCTGCAGATTCATACTGGATTATAATCCCTCCACAGTTATTACCGTCAGACCGTAAACACTGCACACGCTGCAGATTCATACTGGATTATAATCCCTCCACAGTTATTACCGTCAGACTGTAAACACTACACACGCTGCAGATTCATACTGGATTATAATCCCTCCACAGTTATTACCGTCAGACCGTAAACACTACACACACTGCAGATTCATACTGGATTACAATCCCTCCACAGTTATTACCGTCAAACTGTACACACTACACACACTGCAGATTCATACTGGATTATAATCCCTCCACAGTTATTACCGTCAGACTGTAAACTACATACACACGCTGCAGATTCATACTGGATTACAATCCCTCCACAGTTATTACCGTCAGACTGTAAACACTACACACGCTGCAGATTCATACTGGATTATAATCCCTCCACAGTTATTACTCTCAGACTGTAAACACTACACACTCTGCAGATTCATACTGGATTATAATCCCTCCACAGTTATTACCGTCAGACTGTAAACACTACACACGCTGCAGATTCATACTGGATTATAATCCCTCCACAGTTATTACCGTCAGACTGTAAACACTACACACGCTGCAGATTCATACTGGATTATAATCCCTCCACAGTTATTACCGTCAGACTGTAAACACTACACACGCTGCAGATTCATACTGGATTATAATCCCTCCACAGTTATTACCGTCAGACCGTAAACACTACACACACTGCAGATTCATACTGGATTACAATCCCTCCACAGTTATTACCGTCAAACTGTACACACTACACACACTGCAGATTCATACTGGATTATAATCCCTCCACAGTTATTACCGTCAGACTGTAAACACTACACACGCTGCAGATTCATACTGGATTACAATCCCTCCACAGTTATTACCGTCAGACTGTAAACACTACACACGCTGCAGATTCATACTGGATTATAATCCCTCCACAGTTATTACCGTCAGACCGTAAACACTGCACACGCTGCAGATTCATACTGGATTATAATCCCTCCACAGTTATTACCGTCAGACTGTAAACACTACACACGCTGCAGATTCATACTGGATTATAATCCCTCCACAGTTATTACCGTCAGACCGTAAACACTACACACACTGCAGATTCATACTGGATTACAATCCCTCCACAGTTATTACCGTCAAACTGTACACACTACACACACTGCAGATTCATACTGGATTATAATCCCTCCACAGTTATTACCGTCAGACTGTAAACACTACACACGCTGCAGATTCATACTGGATTACAATCCCTCCACAGTTATTACCGTCAGACTGTAAACACTACACACGCTGCAGATTCATACTGGATTATAATCCCTCCACAGTTATTACTCTCAGACTGTAAACACTACACACTCTGCAGATTCATACTGGATTATAATCCCTCCACAGTTATTACCGTCAGACTGTAAACACTACACACGCTGCAGATTCATACTGGATTATAATCCCTCCACAGTTATTACCGTCAGACTGTAAACACTACACACGCTGCAGATTCATACTGGATTATAATCCCTCCACAGTTATTACCGTCAGACTGTAAACACTACACACGCTGCAGATTCATACTGGATTATAATCCCCCCACAGTTATTACCGTCAGACCGTAAACACTACACACGCTGCAGATTCATACCGGATTATAATCTCTCCACAGTTATTACCGTCAGACTGCAAACACTACACACGCTGCAGATTCATACTGGATACTCACCCTCTAGCCATCTGTAGAATCCTTTTCCTAGGAAGCAGAAATAAATGTTTTGTGTTTTTGTAAATTAATTAATTCAATAATTAAGACAAACTTTCACAAAAAGTAAACATACTCCTCGTTACCTTCACTCTCACCTGCAACAGAAACAAGAAAATGAAATAAATCAATAATTTATTTATTGATCCAACTTGTAACAGTGTATTTTATAATACTTTCATACTTATTTAACAAAAATAATTAAGTTATATATCGTCGCTGTCCAAAGAAAAACATGTATCTCCATTTTTGTTGATTTTTATTTTAATGCCTTATTTGATCACATGAGCTGCTGTTTACACTGTGTGGAAGTTCCATGAAGAATGGACCAACAGAAATGGCCCAGAACTGCTTGGAAAGACGTCTGGTTCCATTGACTTCCATTCAAATTAAATGAGGTTTTTGGCCTCTCCTGTGAAGTTGCCATTTTGGAGATACCTGTTTTTCTTTGGACATCGACGATACATTTAGTAAAAAAAACCAAAACAACCCCAAACCGCAAAAGCACTCACCACTGCTCGATACCAGAGGGTTCAGGGGTCTTTTAACGGTATACGGCCTGAGAGTTTAAAACAAACATGATTATTATTATTACTATTATTATTATTATTATTATTATTATTATTATTATTATTATTCTTAGTATTATTATTATAATAAAGATTATTTTATACAGACTACCGTTAAAAAAAATCAGCTAAAATGTAACTACAGGCTGCTATTAATATCCAGCACTCTGATCTTACTTGAAGCAGTTCTCTTCATATATGCTGTTCCATATCTGCCACGCCTCGGGACCCTTATATCCAGTGTATCTCTCTGGGTTCAGCAGGAGGTCCACATACTGCGCTTGTGGAGAGTCCTCATCTGAAACATTCAGTATGTTTAGATATTTAGAGAATAAATCAGAAACTCCTGGATTAGCTGAGACCCGTAAATCAGACCCTGATTAAACACACCAGTTTGATTGTTTTGGTCTGGTTAGGAATCATATTTAAAACACTGCACATATGAAAGTGACTGGAGAAGCTGTTTACACACTGCTGGAGTACAGGCAACATTTCATCATCCTACATAAGCCGAGTCGTGTGTCAACGTTTGGAAGCGCCTGCTAAAATCACAACCCACAGGAACCCCTTTACCCAGCTGCCTGAACCGCCATGTTGGAACTCCAGCCCTCTCCTCTGTGACACAGTGATGTCATCTTGTAACACAGTCCTTGTTGCCCGCCTACCAGGAAGCTCAGCACACCCTCACACAACACACCGAGAGCTACACCAATTGACCACTCCGGAACCAGTCTGCTCCGGTCCAGCTTGTTCTACCGGACTCTCTGGACCGGACTTTGGATCAAACTGAGCCGACGCCATTGTAAGAACAGCCACAGCAGTGTGAGGGCGGAACATGTGACCAGTCAAAACAGAGTTAGTGAGCTGACCAATCAGAACACAGTGGACTCGTTGGGAGGCGGGGCTTAAAGACACAGGCGCTCTAACAGAGCGTTTCAGACAGAAGGTGAATTCCGAAGAACAGTATGAGGAGAAATAGTGAGTTTTGGGAAAATAGAAGCACTACAGAGAGATATTCCCAAACACACCAATGACAATAAGCTTAATAATAAAAAACTACTAATTAATAAAACTATAAACAAATAAATAAAATTATAAATAAATAAATGAATAAAAAAAAAAAACAATGGATAACAATATAACAAAATTTAACATAAATAAAAATATAGATAAATAAATAAAATATAGATAGATAAATAAATAAATATAAAATATATTTTATATATTATAATAAATATAATATATAATATTTTCAGCTTGGGAAATAACCAGATGCTGAGCTGTAAATCGTGTAGAAAATTCGGTGTTAAAATATTTACATTTAGATATTTGACTCCAGCATCTTTAAACGTTTGACTGAATAACATTCCAGCATTACTTGGCCCCCAATGTTCCCACAGCCTTCCGTACTTCACACTAGCGTTACGGCTAACACAAAGGGAACGCCTTACCATCCAGCAGACTTACCATCATGCATGCAGAAGCGGTCAGCCTCATCGTCATGCCTGTTCCACTCCAGCAGAGCCTGTCGGGTTTCATCGCTGACCACCACAAACACAGACCCAGAGTCAGAACTGATACAAGGGGCCGGCCCTTCAGCAGGGGGTCATGTCCAGGTCCAGCATGTACAGTACATTAATGCATCTGTGTGTGGGTGTGTTTGTGTGGGTGTGTTTGTGTGGGTGTGTTTGTGTGGGTGTGTTTGTGCGTGTGTCACACACAAGGAAAAGAAGTTCCCAGAAAGAACTTCACTCTGTACACACCCCACACCAAACCCGCTCTCTACACACCCCTCTCTACACATCTCTACACACCCCACACCAAACCCGCCCTGTTTACACCTCACACCAAACCTGCCCTGTTTACACCTCACACCAAACCCGCTCTGTTTACCAACCTCACACCTCTCACCAAACCCGCTCTGTTTACACCTCACACCAAACCCGCTCCGTTTACACCTCACACCAAACCCGCTCTGTTTACACCCCACACCAAACCCGCCCTGTTTACACCCCACACCAAACCCGCTCCGTTTACACCCCACACCAAACCCGCCCTGTTTACACCCCACACCAAACCCGCTCCGTTTACACCTCACACCAAACCCGCTCTGTTTACACCCCACACCAAACCCGCTCTGTTTACACCCCACACCAAACCCGCTCTGTTTACACCCCACACCAAACCCGCTCTGTTTACACCTCACACCAAACCCGCTCTGTTTACACCCCACACCAAACACGCTCTGTTTACACCCCACACCAAACACGCTCTGTTTACACCCCACACCAAACCCGCTCTCACTCACTCTGTTTACACCTCACACCAAACCCGCTCTCTTTACACCCCACACCAAACCCGCTCTGTTTACACCCCACACCAAACCCGCTCTAACTCTGTTTACACCCCACACCAAACCCGCTCTCACTCTGTTTACACCTCACACCAAACCCGCTCTCACTCTGTTTACACCCCACACCAAACCCTCTCTCACTCTGTTTACACCTCACACCAAACCCTCTCTCACTCTGTTTACACCTCACACCAAACCCTCTCTCACTCTGTTTACACCTCACACCAAACCCGCTCTCACTCTGTTTACACCCCACACCAAACCCGCTCACTCTGTTTACACCCCACACCAAACCCGCTCTCACTCTGTTTACACCTCACACCAAACCCGCTCTGTTTACACCCCACACCAAACCCGCTCTCACTCTGTTTACACCTCACACCAAACCCGCTCTCACTCTGTTTACACCCCACACTAAACCCGCTCTCACTCTGTTTACACCTAATCAAATGTTTTATTTTGAGAACAGTCAGGAACACACAGCGTTCCATGCTATGACTCCTTCAAACATCTGAAGGTGTTAAAAGGATCATGTGTTGATCTCGGTCCAGATGTGTGAATGAAAGCACACTGTGTGCGGTTTTCAGCACATCTGTTTTAGCTGTGTGTTAGTTCCAGTGTTGGGTTTTTGGTTTTACCTCAGAGAGCCGTTGACGGCGCCAAGCTTCTCCGCCATTTCACACTCCTCCGTCTGTTTGCTGTTCTCTGATAAAGACTGCACACACACACGCGCACACACACACACGCACGTGCACACACACGGCCAGACGCGCACGCACACACACGCACACACACACGCACACACACGCACACACACATTTATTAACCAGCACTGGCTTATTACAATCACTCTAACAGATAACATGGGAACCACACAGTCATCCCACTCAGATCACCTACCGCCTGTCCACCCACACCACAGAGGACAACTCAGACACCATTCAGTTAGAGGTTAATAATTATTATAATGAAGAAATATTATTATGACCTTTTAGTTTGTCTTATTAATTCATTTTAAAGTTTTACTCTAAAGTTTTAGTCCCTTTTGAATAAATGAGTAAAAAACATAGAATTGATATTTATTTCTAAAGTCATTAAGAATTCACGATGAAGCTTCAAACTTTACTTGCTGATCATTCATGCGCTAGCTACAAATATAAGAAAACAACATAAATATTTTTAATCACAAACTACTGAAAACTTTACATTTCGAAAGGTGAAATATGTAACTTCTGACATTCAAGAACTTATTCTTATGCTGACTTTTATTTCTTTTAAAATGTCATTTTATTATTATATTTTATTTAATGATTTTTAAATGAATTATTTTTTTCTCTGTATCTTCATCCTTTTATGTAAAGCACTTTGAATTGTCCATGTGTATGAAAGGTGCTATACAAATAAACTTGCCTTGCCTTGAAACTGTTATGGAGAAGTGTTTACATGACACAATCGGTTTTGAAGTCAAATTATTTTTGTGTTAAATTTACACCCACTTAATATTTAAGTTCATGTCAATCATTATGCAAGTAGTTAACCTCCACAGTTCAGACTTCCCCAAACAAGAAAAAAAAAAAAATTTTTTTTAAGGTTTCAGAAATTAAATACAAATATTTGCTTACAAATTTTACCAGAATTTTGTGACGTGAGCAGACAGGCTATAGGTGAGGGCTCTTAATAATGACCCTAATCACTTGTAAGGATGTATAATCTAAAAGCTCCATCTGCAGGGTTATCAAGTTTTACCTTGTAACTGCCAGATTTCAGCCCCTCTGGCACTTCATTCTGTAAACCACACACACACACACACACACACACAGATAAACATATACACAAACATAATCAGAGAAATCCCTCTAGAAGGGAAGAAGTGTCACTCACAGGTGTGCACGGTTTAACAGCGCAGTCCCTCAGTCCACAGTGTCCACTGTCTGTCCAGAATGGACACGGGTTATTCAGATTCACCTGAAGGGGAGACGGTTAACACCCAAAGGTCAAGTAACACCATCAGCCATTACATCAACCGCCCCCGGTACCTACACTCACTGTCCATCATATCAGCTCCACTGACCATACAGGACACTCTGTAGGTGTACAGGTCCAGACTGTAGTCCATCTGTTTCTCTGTGTACTGTATTACCCTGTTCTTCAATGGTCCGGACCCCCACAGGACCACCACAGAGCAGGTAGGATGTGGGTGGTGGTTCATTATAAGCACTGCAGTGACACTGACGTGGTGGTGTGTTAGTGTGGGTGGTGCTGGTGTGAGTGGATCAGACACAGCAGTGCTGCTGGAGTGTTGAGACACTGTGTCCACTCACTGTCCACTCTATTAGACACTCCTACCTTGCTGGTCCACCTTGTAGATGGACAGTCAGAGACGACAGCTCATCTGCTGCTGCACAGTGCAGTGTTGGTCATCCTCTAGTCCTTCATCAGTGGGCACAGGACACTGCCCCACAGGACGCTGCCCCACAGGACGCTGCTGTGCTGGATAGTTCTGATTGGTGGACGGTTCTCAGTCCAGCAGTGACACTGAGGCGTCCAGCAGCACTGCTGTGTCTGATCCACTCACACCAGCACCACACACACTAACACACCAGCACCACGTCAGTCTCACTGCAGTGCTGAGAATGATCCACCACCCACATCATACCTCCTCTGTGGTGGTCCTGTGGGGGTCCTGACCATTGAAGAACAGGGTAACACAGTATACAGAGAAACAGATGGACTACAGTGGTGGGTGGTTCTGGATAGTAAGTGAATGGCTATATTTGTATATCCGTAGCCACTGTAACTCTCGGTTCCTGAATTATGTGGAAAGTTTGGAAGCGATGGTGTTAAAGTTCCCCTTTACTGAACGTCACCATATCTGAAGAGCACTCAGTGAACAGTCTCACCTTATAGAACTTGAAATAGTTGGAGGAAAGGAGTTTCTGGAGTTTAGGGAAAAGTTTCTCGTTGTTGAAGCTGTCGATAGTTTCTACATCACAGGCACAGTCGTCCAGGCTGCCGGTCACCTGAGGGAAAAGGAACGGAGAACAAAATTATTCATTTAGCATGATCTGGCAACCCACAGGCTGGTTGCAGGTTGCTAATTAGGCTAATTAGGCCATTACGTCCCTGTTTCTGGTTGGTTGGTGTAGCTCAGTGGATAACACCACTACCCACCAGGGAGTCGCCACCACATGTGGGAGACTGAGGTTCAAATGCCGGTCTGGATGACTACACCATGCTACACCAATAAGAGTCCTTGGGCAAGACTCCTAACACTACATTAGCCTACCTGTAATGTGATTAACCTTGTAAGTCGCTCTGGATAAGAGCGTCAGCTACATGCTGTAAATGTAAATGTATAATGGAGACAATGTTGCTCAGAAAGCCCCCAAGGCGACACGCCCGTTATTTTTGATTACAGAGTGAACACTATCCTGAAACTATTCATTCACACCTTCAGGCGAATTACTGAATCAACACTGCGGCCCCTTAACAAAGTAATCAAGGCCTCAATACATGAATTTAATTTAACATTATAAGAACTTGTGGCCTCAATACTGTAACTTGTGGCCACTACATATTAATTTGTGACCTCAATACAGCGAACTGTTATTTTAATACAAGGGCTTGTGTCCTTCATAATATAATATGTGGCCTCTGTATGGTACATTCTGGCTTCGATGTAATAAATTGTGGCCTCTATATAGTAAAATGCGGCCTCTGTATATTATTTTGAGGTCTCAATATAGTAATTTGTGGCATCAATGTAACAACTTGTGGCCACTGTATATGAATTTGTGCCTCCATATATTAAATTATGGCCTCTGTATATGAATTTGTGCCTCCATATATTAAGTTATGGCCTCTGTATATGAATTTGCTGGTCTCCATATAGTAATTTGAGAACTCTGTATATAAATTTTTGCCTCCATATATTAAATTATGGCCTCTGTATATGAATATGTGCCTCCATATATTAAATTATGGCCTCAGGATATGAATTTGTGCCTCCATATATTAAGTTATGGCCTCTGTATATGAATTTGTGCCTCCATATATTAAATTATGGCCTCTGTATATGAATTTGTGCCTCCATATATTAAATTATGGCCTCTGTATATGAATTTGTGCCTCCATATATCAGATTATGGCCTCTGTATATGAATTTGCTTGTCTCCATACAGTAATTTGAGAACTCTGTATATAAACTTTTGCCTCCATATATTAAATTATGGAATCTGTATATGAATTTGTGCCTCCATATATTAAGTTATGGCCCCTGTATATGAATATGTGCCTCCATATATTAAATTATGGCCTCTGTATATGAATATGTGCCTCCATATATTAAATCATGGCCTCTGTATATGAATTTGCTTGCCTCTATATAGTAATTTGTGGCATCCATATGGTAAATTTTCCGTGTATGTAAACAGTTTGCCCTCAATATATTTATTTATGGCCTCTGTATATTAATTTATGGCCTCCATATGGTAGCTTGTGTCCTCAGTATATTAATTTGTGGCTTCGATATAATAACTTGTGGCCTCAATATGGTAACCTCTGGCCTCCATACAGTAATTTGTGGCCTCCGTATGGTAAATTGCCTGTGTATGTAAACACCTGGCTTTAATATATGAATTTATGGCCTCTGTATATTAATTTGTGGGGTTAGTTTAGTAAACGTGGGCCGGTGTATAGCGAGCTGTGGCCTCTGTGTATTCATCTATGGCCGTTACTCCTTTTGGAATGACCCCATGTCCCCTCGGGGGGTCTGGGGATGGGGTATTATGATGCCACCGCAGAGAGAAGAGGAAGAGTAAGATGCTGAACTTACTTTGCAGAAACATCTCTCCAAAGTGCCCGGCAGGAAGGGAAGCAGGAGCGCGAGCACCGGAAACAGCCTCATGTCTCTTCGCCGAGGTGTCGGAGGAACGGAGCCGCCGGCTGGACCGTAAAGCTGCGGGGATATCGGTCCGTGTCCGGAGTAACAGTGACAGCAGGTAGGACTGCGGGCTGATGGGAAGCTGATGTGTTATGAACTACGACTCATATTCACTTCCTGTTGCCTCGCGCAGGGACGTGAACTACGTGACGCACGAGCCTGAACGAATTAACTACATACTGCATTTCATTTCTAATAAAATAATTTAAGTTTGATTTAGGTGTTTTGTTTTTCAATCTGTTTTATGAGTTTGAATTGTTCTTATTTTTATTTTTATATTTAAGTTCGTTATTATATATGATATTTATTTATGTTTATTTATGTGTATGTATTTATTTATTTCCCCAAGCTGCACTTTATTTTTATTTGTGCCAAGATATTTAAAGATTAATATAAAAAAAACCCAACTGAATAATGAAATATACACATTCATATTTTGTTGTGAATTAGTTATTTACATTTATATTAATAAATGAACTGTGCAAATGTATGACTGAACTGTGCTTTATTAACGAGAGGGGGGAACAGTTTGAGTTGATGGGTTCTCTTATAGAAAATATAGAAATGTGGTTCAGTAAAGATCTTCATGTTTTGGTCCAGAAGGAGGTGATAAAGCATAAAGCTGGTGAGGGCGTGTGTACAGTGAGCTCTCTATCTATCTCTATCTTTCAGCTCGAAAACTTTGTCTTAAAAACAAAAACAAAAAAACAACAAAAAAACCCTAATTTTTTATCAGTGAATTTAGATAAACAGACAGTAGTAGTGCGCAACTTGCGCCGCAAGAGGGCGCCGAAGCCCGGATTTCGCGTGACGCTGCTCCCTTAAAGGGCCCGTACACAACTTCTAGGATTCTACTGTGTATCAAACAATTAATCAACCCTTAGGTCAACTCTGGTTTACAACCCAGCCGAGCCAGTACAGAATGGTGGACTGAAAACTGAAAAACAAAAATGATAAATTATTTAAAAAAAATTATAAAATCTGCAGTAGCAAAGTTTAATTATAAAAATCAATTACATTTAAATTAACTGGTGAGAATAATGGTAATAATAAAAAAAATCATTATGAAGCTTAAAAATAAGTGAACTAATTGAAAAACAATTGAAATAAAAAATTGAAATAAATAAAGAAAGAAAACAAAACACATTGTAAAACTCTCTAGTACTTAAGAAACAAAAGTTAAAATAGATAGATAGATAGAAAATATTAAAATAGCGTAATCATTAAAAAAATACACACACACACACACACACATGCGCACGCACCAAAGTTGTAATTCAACAAGACAGGCTACTATCAAGTACATGCCTGTATACTGTATAAAACTAATGGCATAGAAATCTGCCTGGTGGTAAGCAGCAGTGGGTATGCAGGTCAGGCGGCTGTCCACTCTGGACCTGAAGATGTGAGGGGAGGAACTAGAGGAGCAGGGTGACGTTCACCCTCAGCCTCTTTATTGGGCTATATATGGAAATGACCTGTGTTCTGGCTGGCTAATAACTTCAACTTGAATGGGTGGAGCCTGAAACTGTTTGCATATATACAAACTGACATCACAAAATCAGTGATCTCAGATATTAGGCTCAGAGAAACAAAGACTCATTCATATATGGTTTAAATACTGTGTCTACCTACACATGACATATACCTGTATATACATGTACAAAGGACGTATATCCTGTACATCTAAACTCCTGGACACTCTGGACACTTTACCTAAACACCAATATATGCACATGTTTATTATGTTTATTCAGTATGTCGTTATCTGCTGATATCTGAGCCCCTTACACACTTATGCACATGTATTTATTATTACACTGCCTTTTTATCTCAGCGAGGTTTGCATATTTTCTACGGGTCTATGGTTAGATCTGTATTTTTGATCTTCCGTTATTATCCTTGTGTATATTTCTTGCCTACTTGTTATATTTAATTATCTAATTATCTATATTTAAGTATGTTAAACGTATAGAGCTGAACTGTATTTTTCGTGTGTGTAGAATTTACAACTAATAATATGCAATACGTATATGACATATACACATTTTTAATGCTAATATATATATATATATATATATATATATATATATATATATATTATTATTATTATTATTTTTTTAAATATTATATGTTTAACAATAAACAAAACTACAACATAAAATAATAAATAAGCAAGATAAGTTATAACGATAATATAATATATATAAACATAGAATAAAATATATAATACATTTTAATATATATAATATTTATCACGATAATTATTTAGTGTACTACGTTGTTTTGGACGCAAATTCAGCCAGAGTAGGAAGCCCGCCACACCGACGTCACTTCCGAAGGCGCAACCGGATGCCAAGTATTGACCAATAGGAATGCGAGGTAAGCGACAGGGCCCGCCCCTTCTGACGTCTCCGTCCTTAGCGCGGGAGAATCTGCTGCTGCTGCCGCCGCTGTTTTGAAGATTCGACACCGGCTAAAGTGAGTAGGGGTCGTTAAGTCGGGTTTAATTGGAGTTATTTGATAGTAAGTCTCGTTTTTAGTCGTGTGGTGGGGTTTAATGTGTATTTAGGGCGCGTGTTCAAGTGTTCAGTCGCTCTAACTCGGACTGCCGCCACTAAGTTGACATCCTTTATGTTGTGTTCCTGTGGCTTCTGCTAGCCTGTTGTTGGAATTGTCCCGTTCCACCTTAAATGGTGCAGCGGTTACGTTCTGGCGCCTATCAGCTCATGTGACAAGTGTGTTAAAGCAGGTTGTCCACAAAAATGTGAAGGCCAAGGTTGAGAAACATTGGTTCTAGATAGTGAATATTGGTACTCATTTGTGCTATCAACCCAAGGAACCATGGTAGAAGGAATCTAGGTAGAACCATGTTCGACTGACTTCCCATCACTGTTTTCAAGCTGTTTTATCATGCTCATGGTTGATTGTTCAGAGAACCATTCAAGAACCCTCTGTCTTTTTTTAAGAATGTAGAACCATGTACAATTCATGCTCCGTCAATCAGAAGAACTGTTCCATGCTAAGAGCCATTTAAGCATGCTAAGGTTCTGTATACTCTGAGGTTCTGAGGTGTAAACAGAACCATTGCATTGACTAAAGAACCCCTGAGGATCCATCTTCCTTTCAGGTGTAGCACCGGACCGGTGGTCCTGCCTGCCTACTGTAAACACAGAGAAGGTTCCCATTAAAAGAACAAGCTTCCCTAAAGAACCTGGGTTCTTTAAAGATCCGTTGTAGAGCCATTTTGGGGGTGTGAATAAAGATGAGAGCGTGAAGAACCTTTTTTAAAGGTCTCATCTTGCCTACAGAACCTGCTCAAGTTTTCTGCTTTAGATGTCAGAATGGAACTGCTGCACCATTTAAGGTGGAACGGGAAAGGTACCTTAAATACTGCACTGTTAAAGGTGGTGAAACTGCAGCCGGTGTCAGATTCGATCATGTTTACTGAAATGATTTAGATTTACATTTAAGGAATTTGGCAGACCACCTGGCAACCCCAGCCCAGCGCTCAGACCTGTAGAGAAGACAGGTCATGGTCAGTATATAGGTCTACTAGTGCTCACTCACTCCAGTGCTGTACACCGAGACGGGTCGGCGGTCTGCGCTGGAAGACTGCGAGAGACTCAGCTGGTTGGAATGATCATCTTAGCCTGGTGCTAAACTTTAGATTTTGGAGTTGCATTATCCCTTCCATTCTTTTTAAATTCTTTATTCTTTATCTTTATTAATTATTAATTCTAAAGCACACGGAGCCTCGGTTACACATGAACCTTAGAACCGCAGCGTTATGGGGTTTCATTATCAGAATGAATTACTCTGTTTATATATAACATCATTATATTACAGTTCATAATAGCGGTGGTGATGATGGTCTTGGTGGTGAAGATGGTGGTGGTCTTAGTCTTGGTGGTGGTGTTGATGATGATGGTGCTCTTGGTGGTGATGATGGTGCTCTTGGTAGTGGTCTTGGTGGTGGTGGTGATGATGGTGTTGATGGTGGTGGTCTTGGTGGTGGTGGTGATGATGGTGGTCTTGGTGGTGTTGATGGTGCTCTTGGTGGTGGTGATGGTCTTGGTGTTGATGGTGCTCTTGGTGGTCATGATGATGGTCTTGGTGGTGGTGATGGTCTTGGTGGGGTTGGTGGTGGTAGTGATGGTGCTTTTGGTGTTGATGATGGTGCTCTTGGTGGTGGTGGTGATGGTCTTGGTGGTCTTGGTCGGGGTGGTGGTGTTGATGATGGTGCTCTTGGTGGTGGTAATGGTGCTCTTGGTGGTGATGCTGATGGTCTTGGTGGTGTTGATGGTGGTGGTCTTGGTGGTGATGCTGATGGTCTTGGTGGTGGTGAAGGTGGTGGTCTTGGTCTTAGTTGAAGTGGTGGTGGTGGTCTTGGTGGTGTTGATGGTGGTGGTCTTGGTGGTGATGCTGATGGTCTTGGTGGTGGTGAAGGTGGTGGTCTTGGTCTTAGTTGAAGTGGTGGTGGTGGTGGTGTTGATGGTGGTGGTCTTGGTGGTGATGCTGATGGTCTTGGTGGTGGTCTTGGTCTTAGTTGAAGTGGTGGTAGTGGTCTTGGTGGTGTTGATGGTGGTGCTCTTGGTGGTGATGCTGATGGTCTTGGTGGTGGTGAAGGTGGTGGTCTTGGTCTTAGTTGAAGTGGTGGTGGTGGTTGTGGTCTTGGTGGTGTTGATGGTGGTGCTCTTGGTGGTGATGCTGATATGCCCATTTTATCAATGCAAGTGTCTTAAAATGCCACCTTTTTAAAGGGTTCTTTACCCCGTCACCTGTATTAACTCCCCCAAAAATGGTTCTTCAAAAGAACCACCCATTGAATGGTTCTTTGGGAACGGTTGAGTTTTATCAGGAACACTTATATGTTTAACGTCTATGTTCTTAAGAGAGATGGTTCTTGAAGGATTCTCTGAACAATCAACCATTTACATGGTGAAACAGCTCTTCAGTTGCATGTGGTTCTACGTGGAACCATGAACACGCAAAGAAACATTTGCATAGTGAAATGGTTCTTTAAATAGATGGGGAATATTTGTGCTATCTAGAACCAGTGTTTCTCAGCCATGATCATGGAGCCTCCATTCCCTGCAGATGCTTTAACACACTAAGTTGAATCTGCTGTGTTGGGAGCAGAGCAGGGTACCTCTAGCACCAGGGTTGAGGAACACTGTCTAGAACGTACACAGGTTCACCATGAGTTCCCTGTAGAACCTTTTATGCTTATGTCTTGTTTTGTGCAGGTGAAGTTGTTCCGCAGATTGAATGCAGTGTGTTGTATATGGTTCTGTACAGAACCTCTTTCTGATAGCGGTTCTGTATATCACCAAACGGGGTTCCTCAGTTGGTCCATGACAAGCGTATAAAAGTAGTAGACCTTTGTGGTTCTATGTAGAAGTACATACAACATGTTCTCCATCGGTCTGGAGAACCGAGTCACCAAGCTAATGGTCCCATAGAAAGCCCGTTGCTTTTATTAAAGAACCCTTGGAGAACCATCTGGAGAACCCTCTCTGTTTAGCTTAGAGGCCGATCTGGATATAGCGTCCGGCACTGACGAGACCTCCTACCCTCTGCTGCAGGTGAGCACCTCCGTTTCTGCGTGGACTGAGAGAAGATGCCCTGCGAGGTGAAACCCATCCGCTATGGTCACTCAGAGGGCCACACGGACGTCTGCTTCCAGGAGGACGGCAAGTGAGTATGAGAGTATACACGCTCCCCCCTGTGCTCCGCTGTCTCTAGCCCACACCTGACGTTGTGCTCGTGCCCCAGAGTGTCCCGTTCTGATGGTTGTCTGTGGAGATAATGATGAATTCAGTCTGGATGATTCTCATACCAGCTCGGTGACTAATCCCTCTTCATCCTGTGCAGGTGCATCGTTACCTGTGGGAGTGACGGCGATGTCCGCATATGGGAGAGTTTGGATGACGACGATCCGAAATCCATAAACGTTGGGGAGAAGGCGTACTCTGTGGCTCTGAGGGTGAGTTAACCCATGAGTAGCTGTGTTCCAGGTATGATGCCTTATGGATATCATGTTCCAGAATTCCGCACAGCTGTATCATGTCCTAACGGCCGTAACTGAAGGACTTGGGTGGTCCTGGGTTTGGATTTTTTGGCTTCTCCCTGTTCTCCCCTCTGCTGTGTTTCCTCGTGTGGTCTGAGCTGACGGTGTTTCTCTGTCAACTCTTTCAGAACGGTAAGATGGTTACAGCCATTTCCAACAACACTGTTCAGATTCACACGTTCCCTGATGGAGATCCTGATGGGATTCTTACTCGCTTCACCACCAACGCTAACCACGTCACCTTCAACGCTAGTGGCACCAGAGTGGCTGCTGGAGCTAGGTAATGTCCTTTACCTGTTCGTTGTACTGCGCCTGTTGACCATCGTCATGGTTGGTGATATGTATATACTTATTGTATTTACAGAATCTCTCAAAAGTAAGTACACCCCTCACATTTTTGTTGATGTTTGATCTTTTGATGGGACACTGAAGATGTGACACTCTGATACAGTGCAAGGTCGTCAGTGTTCAGCTTATACAACAGTGTAAATCTGCTGTGCCCTCAAAAGAACTCAACACAGCCACCTTCAATGTGGCACTAGACGCTGTGGCTAGGTAATGTCCT
>JAMWET010003850.1:207500-215000 GCA_024036415.1 Prochilodus magdalenae
GAATGTGGGGAGGTATAAATAACTAAAAAAAATGTTTTTTATTACTACTATTGTCATTATTATTAATTATTGTTAATGTTAATAATATAATAATAAGAATAATAATAATGTTGTTTTGTTGTTATTATTATTATTATTATTATTATTATTATTATTATTATTAACATTAACAATAATTAATAATAATGACAATAGTAATACTACTAATAATAAATAATACTGATAATAATAATAATAATACATTTTATTTTATTATTCATTTATTTATTGCCAAGCTTCAAAAACAGCCAGTTTGTATGGTGATGTCCTTCAAACCCCATACCTTGACGCCTGTTTAGCTTAAGTAGTGTAGGCCTGTTCACCATGCTAAAGAGTTTTTCAGTTTTGGATGCTGTCTGAATAAGCACAGCCAATCAGAACTGAGCTTATTTACATATCAGTCTTAACACAGTGTACTGGTTTCATTCTAAAATGCTGAGGGATTGTAAAATAAGAAATTAATTTTTTGCTGAGGGTCATAGTGCACAGAGGTCACGAACTTTCTATAGAGACCATCACTACAGACCTCCAAACGTCATGTGTTCTTCAGATCAGCTCAGGAACAGTGTGTAGAGCTTCATGGAATGGGTTTCCATGGCGAGCAGCTGCATCCCAGCTTTACATCACCAAGCGCAGTGCAGAGCGTGGAACGCAGTGGTGTAAAGCTCCGCCCCTGGACTCTAGAGCAGTGGAAGCGTGTTCTCTGGAGTGACAAATCACGCTTCTCCATCTGGCAATCCGATGGATGAGTCTGGGTTTGGCAGTACCAGGAGAACGGTACTGGTCTGACTGCACTGTGCCGAGTGTAAAGTTTGGTGGAGGGGGGATTATGGTGTGGGGGTGGTTGTGCAGGAATTGGGCTCCGCCCCTTAGTTCCAGTGAGAGGAACTCTTAGGGCTTCACCAGACGAAGAGACTCTGGACACTGGGGACGTCCCCTTCCTTTTCCAACATGACCGCACACCAGTGCACAGAGCAAGAGCCATAAAGACATGGATGAGCGAGTCTGGTGTGGAGGAACCGGACTGGCCTGCACAGAGTCCTGACCTCCACCTGATAGAACACCTTTGGGATGGATGAGAGCGGAGACTGAGAGCCAGGCCTTCTCGTCCAACATCAGTGTCTGACCTCACACATGTGCTTCTGGAAGAATGGTCAGAAATTCCCATAACCACATTCCTAACCCTTGTGGAAAGAATTCCCAGAAGAGTTGAAGCTGGTATAGCTGTAAAGGGTGGGCAGACATCGTATTGAACCCTATGGACACTCCATCTCGCAAGTGCGTCTTCACATGGCCGCGCTGCATCGCCGCGCTTGCCGAGTAGTCCTCAGCGTGGCCCGTGCCGGACGCTGCGGAATGACCATCAGGAAGTGTTTAGTGTGCAGGGTGGAGATGAATTCCTGGTGTTTGTGTGAAAGCAGTGTTGTTGTTTTTCCTCCCAGACAGAAACACGAGCGCGGGTACACTGTGTGTGGGATGGCCTGGCACCCCTCTGGAGGACAGATTGCGTTCACTGACACCGAGGGCTGCCTGGGTCTGCTGGACGGACTGTGTGCCTCTTCATCTTCCTCATCCTCCACCACCACCAACAAAAGCTCCAAGGTCAGTTTCTCCCTCCATGTTTCTCATCCATGTGAAGAATCGGAACTCAGGCTGTCAGGAGCACATGGCTTGTTCTACCAAACTGGTTGAGATCATTGACCAGTATGTATCAGCTGGCCCGAGTTGTGCCGTTGCTGTGCGTGTGGATCAGATGAGGTCAGTCGTGTCACTTCTTGATTGGCTTCTCAGATGTTGGGAAGTGGGAGCATGTGAGGTACGCTTAGGGACCTTAATGATGCAGATCTGAAGTGAGAGAAGATAAGATGAGAAGATAAGATGACCCTTTATTGATCCCACAGTGGGGAAATTTACACGTATACAGTTTGTTCGATCCTCTTACCACATTTTGGTGAAGAAAGCGTCAATGGTCATGACCTCTGAACGTTTATAAATACACTATAATTATATAAATAATCATTATAAAATCAATAATTGAGTGAAAAGTAGTTGTTGTTGTTGTTGTTGTTAATTATAATTATTATAGATGGAAGTTATTATAGTTGGGCTGCATTACAACATTAATAAAATAGTAGTGGTTAGTATTTTTATCATACAAAAATTAGAATAATACATTTTTGGGTTGTTGTTGTTGTTGTTGTTGTTGTTGTTTATTTATTTTATTTGAATTTTTTATTATATTTTTGAGTCACATCTTGTTAGATCTCAGGAAGAACCTCATGTCGTGACGCATGTCGTGTGTAAACGCCTATTAATTTGTGATATAACTTAATAATTAGCCTCCATAGAGCCCAGATAGCAGTGAGGTGGGACGATCCATTTAAAATGAACAGCGCCAGAACTGCTTTGGCCGAGCACGGGTTTGCCAATGTCAACAACGACGACATTAGGAAGATCTAGTTTACCAATATCATAACGAGCATGTGAATACTGAGTACGTGATATCACTCTCTCCAGTGTCTGAGTTAAATACCTCTCTAATAAGAATCTGAGCTGATACGAAATCCAGAGCTGGGGTCTTTGCTGTTGTGGCGGAGCTCGGATTGGTCCTATAGGGAGCCGGTCAGCATGCAGCTGTAGTCCACTCTGGAGTAACGAATGTGTACGTGTGTGTTCTGTCGGACCTCCAGGCTGCCGTGAGCAAAGAACCGAAGGAATATGATGATCTGTTCGATGAGGACGATGCGGACGGGTTGTTGGATCAGTGCGTGAGTGACTCCGGCTCTCCAGCGAAGAATGCGGTGGAGGAGGACGACGACGACGATGACGATCTGATGCCGGCCACTGGGAAACCACGGAACAGAGGGAGCTTCCTGGATGATGACGACGACAACTCTCGAGGTGTGCCTCGTTCATTCATTCATATAAAAGCTGGTTGTCTGATTATGCTCCTCCGTGATTAGATTTTTTTCCCTGATATGAATCTTGATTGATAACTGCTGGATTGAATTAGCTGTGTTTCTGAGCAGTACAGTCATGAGACTAACACCCTCCAGAAATGAGGCTGGACGCCCGTGACCTGGATATCGCCAGCTAATGTTAATATGGGTATCACGTATAGATGTGCAGATTATCAGACAGTAAGACTGCTACTGTTAGCCGTCGTGAGACATCATTATGTAAACTGATTATGACGTGGCATTACCTCGGGGAAGACTTGGGGAAAACCCCACACCTGAATAAGTTGACAGATAATCTTGAGTGAGGTTGAACACTGGTCCTCTTTGTGCTCCTGGAAAGACGACGTGAGTTATTGGATGGCATGATGGTGGAATGTCTTGATTGGACTCGTCGGGTGAACATGCAGACCACACTATTCATCAGAACTCTCCGGAATGCTGCTTAAACCAATTCTGGACGAGTTGGGCCGACCACATGGTGGTATCCTGTCATTGTGTGGGTATGTGAAGTGATGGAAGGGCAGCAAACGGTCGCCAAGCAGTAAAACATCGTGGGCACTGGTCAGTGATGAGCTGTGGACTACTGGACCCAACCCAGGCCATGAGAACACACCCCACACCAGTATGGAACCATCAACAGGAGTTCATGGCTTCATGAGGTCTATGCCACACACGAACACAATCATCAGAGACTACTGGTACCGTGACTCATCAGACCATGCCACATGTTGCCAACCTCACAAACCCAGCTGAGATGCCTGTCACCTAGGCGCTCTGGTGGGTCTTCTGCTCCCATATCCCGTGGACGCTGCCGGTCCCCATCGTTAAGCACCCGTGGGCATCTGCCGGGACCTGTCCACTGTGGGTGGCAATGCTTTCTAGGATATATTCCTGGTACACACCTGGTTCCCCTGGCACCTGCCATCATGCCTCGTTTGATCTTGATAGCTCACTTTAGCATGCTGGACCGGTTTTAGCCTTGCTAGTGGTTTCTGCTGTAACACGATGTTTCCTTACAGACACAGGGTCAGTAAAGGTGGATAAGTTGGCTGACGATGATAGAGACAGTGCCATCCTCCCTCCTGCGGCACCAGCTGTGCTCCGGCCGGTCTATGAGGGGCCGATGCCCACCCCACCTCAGAAAGCCTTCCAGCCCGGATCCACGCCAACCCACCTCATGCATCGCTTTATGGTGAGTGTGTATACCTGGCATCCTGTCTCGACTGATCGACTGTGTCCAGCAGTAGTACCTCTGTGATCTCGCTCTACGGCTGTAGGTTCTCTGAAATTACCCCAGGACAATGAGAGGTATTGGTTATGGCTTATCCATCGTCCTCCTCCAAAGACTGCAGGTCTGCTCCCAGGGCAGAACCCCCTTTCCTGATAAGCTTACTCCGTCTATCAGCATCGGCCTGCTGCCCCAGCACGCTACAGGGTGGACGATGAGGCTTGCCCAGTGGTGGGCTGGAGGTTGGGGTCTGCGATTCCCTGAACCAACAGGAATGACTGAAGTGCCCTTGAGCAAGGCACCTAACCCCCATGTGCTCCATTAGGCTTCCTACCCTTATATAAAACCGGTTGCGTTTGGTATGGTGCAACGGATAACACCGCTACCACCAGTGGTGGACGAGGTACACAAACCATGTACTTGAGTTAAAGTAGAGACCCCCAAGGCAAAATCCTCCTCCAGTGTCAGTAGAAGTCCCCCCTTTAGACCTCCACTGGAGTACCAGTACTAGAGTATGTACCTTCAGATGTACTTAAGTATGGAGAGTACCAGTACTAAAGTATGTACCCTTCAGATGTACTTAAGTATGGAGAGTAACAGTACTAAAGTATGTACCTTCAGATGTACTTAAGTATGGAGAGTGACAGTACTAAAGTATGTACCTTCAGATGTACTTAAGTATGGAGAGTAACAGTACTAAAGTATTACCTTCAGATGTACTTAAGTATGGAGAGTAACAGTACTAAAGTATGGACCTTCAGATGTACTGTGGAGAGTACCAGTACTAAAGTATGTACCTTCAGATGTACTTAAGTATGGAGAGTAACAGTACTAAAGTATGGACCTTCAGATGTACTGTGGAGAGTACCAGTACTAAAGTATGTACCTTCAGATGTACTTAAGTATGGAGAGACGTCTATTCACATCATCATCAGCACAGAACACTGAAGGAGAACAGGTTCTATTAGCTAGAACCATAAAATAACTTTCTGTAAACATGTAAAGCTTCAGTTTAGGATTTATTAGCTTAGTTACGAGTTTTAAGTTTAATAAGAACTCGCTATAAACAGGATGACAGATGAGTTTCCTTTACTGTACTGCATCTGTAGGTCTCTGTTCATAAACATAAACCAGCCAAGCACATGTACTATACTCATCAGCCGAAGGAACGACAGATTTCCCATAATGCACTGCAGCGGACAGTCAGATATCAGTTTGAGCTGTGGTGGAGTTAGAGTACAAAGTCCTCCAAAATGGCCCCGTTACTGTCCACCACCGGCTGCCACTCCCCTGAGCCTGGGGTTCGATTCCCGGGCTGTGCTGTGCTACACCAATAAGAGTCGTTGGGCGAGACACCTGGCACCACATTGTCCTGCCCTGTATTATGATTAACCCTGTAAGTTGCTCTGGCAGGTGAATGCCATGCAGGTACCCCATTCCAAGCGCTGTGTGGATTAGTGGGTGTCTGCTCGTCTCTTTTCAGATGTGGAACTCTGTCGGAATAGTTCGCTCTTATAGCGACGAACAGGACAACGCCATTGACGTGGAGTTTCACGACACAGCTGTCCATCACGCCATGCACCTCACAAACTCCCTGGACCACTGCATGGTTGACCTCTCCCGGGAGGCGGTCCTGCTGGCCTGCGAAGGGACCGATGAGCTTGCCAGGTGAGTTTGTTATTGGGATGTGTGAATAAGCGACTGTTTGTGTTTCAGCTGAGCTGATATTTTGTTCTCCTTTCAGGTTAGTGAATATTAGGAGATGAGCCGAAGACAGGCCAAGGCCACGCACCCAATCAGCCCTTCGGGTTTGATTGTAGCTAACGCCTGCTCTATTCGTTCCACCACGCGTTAGGAAACTGATGGCCATTTGTCCACCTTTGTAGCAGTCCACTAGTGAAGGGTTACCAGGAGTGGACTGACCCAATAGAATCGCTCCATTCAACCAGAACTTAGGTTTTAAAGGTGGACTGGATAGCTCCACTGCAGGTTTAGGAGAGTTGTTTGGTCCATACCAGCCTTGGACTGGATCCATTCATAAAAGCGGGGGTTTAAGAGGTTGGACTGCTGTAATTCCAATTCTAGGAGGTTTAAGGAGGTGGACTGGAATAATTCCCCATTGAGGAGGGTTTTAAGGTGGACTGGATAATTCCATAAAAAGGTTTTAAGGTGGACTGTGTAATTTCATTAGAGGGTTTTAAGGTGGACTGAAATTCCATGAGAGGGTTTTAAGGTGGACTGTGTAATTCCATGAGAGGGTTTTAAGGTGGACTGTATAATTCCATTAGAGGGTTTTAAGGTGGACTGTATAATTCCATTAGAATGTTTTAAGGTGGACTGTATAATTCCATTAGAGTGTTTTAAGGTGGACTGTATAATTCCATTAGAGGGTTTTAAGGTGGACTGTAATTCCATGAGAGGGTTTTAAGGTGGAATGTGTAATTCCATTAGAGGGTTTTAAGGTGGACTGTGTAATTCCATTAGAGGGTTTTAAGGTGGACTGTGTAATTCCATGAGAGGGTTTTAAGGTGGACTGGATAATTCCATTAGAGGGTTTTAAGGTGGACTGTGTAATTCCATGAGAGGGTTTTAAGTTGGACTGTATAATTCCATTAGAGAGTTTTAAGGTGGACTGTATAATTCCATGAGAGGGTTTTAAGGTGGACTGGATAATTTCATGAGGGCTAGTTTATAGTTTGGTGTCTTCCATTTTATTCTATAGTAAAGTTTTAAGGTAAACAGAAGGAGAACCTGCTACGAGGCGCTGTGTTGGCTAGAACCCTATTTAAGTTAAACACCGTTCACTAAAGCATTCTTTCTCTTCCCTGATTTATTTTTTACTGGAATTCTGTCAGACTTCAGTCTTTAGGCGGTCCCTTATTTGCTGATCAAGTTTGCCCAGTGCTGTTATGTACCCCTGCTGTCCTCACAGTCCCTCAGTGACCTGGTGTAATCCCTCTGTGTGTGCGCAGTAAGCTCCAGTGTCTGCACTTCTCCTCCTGGGACACAAACAAAGAGTGGATGGTGGACCTGCCCAAAGGCGAGGACGTGCGGGCCTTGTGTTTGGGGCACGGCTGGGCAGCGGTGGGCACCAGCGCCATGCTGCTGCGCATCTTCTCCATCGGTGGAGTTCAGAGAGAAATCTTCAGCCTGCCGGGACCTGTGGTGTGCCTGGCGGGACACGGAGAGCAGCTCCTCATAGTTTACCATAGAGGTATCCCATAAGGCCGTGCTCGTTTATTTAAACTCACAGGTGTGAACACGTAGGGGGTT
>JAMWET010003850.1:220000-235000 GCA_024036415.1 Prochilodus magdalenae
TGTGGATTGTATCGCCCCCTATGCTTCCTGTAGTGTATTACAGTCTGTCAGAATGAGTGTGTGGATTGTATCGCCCCCTATGCTTCCTGTAGTGTATTACAGTCTGTCAGAATGACCGTGTGGGTCATATCGCCCCCTACGCTTCGTGTAGTGTATTACAGTCTGTCAGAATGACCGTGTGGGTCGTATCGCCCCCTATGCTTCCTGTAGTGTATTACAGTCTGTCAGAATGACCGTATGGGTCGTATCGCCACCTACACTTCCTGTAGTGTATTACAGTCTGTCAGAATGACCGTGTGGGTCATATCGCCCCCTACGCTTCCTGTAGTGTATTACAGTCTGTCAGAATGACCGTGTGGGTCGTATCTCCCCCTACACTTCCTGTAGCGTATTGCAGTCTGTCAGAATGACCGTGTGGGTCATATCGCCCCCTACGCTTCCTGTAGTGTATTACAGTCTGTCAGAATGACCGTGTGGGTCGTATCTCCCCCTACACTTCCTGTAGCGTATTGCAGTCTGTCAGAATGACCGTATGGGTCGTATCTCCCCCTACGCTTCCTGTAGCGTATAATTTCTTCTTCATACTGTTTTAGTACAGGTCAGCGTCTGTTCCTCTATAATTAGAAATGTGGATTGTCCTCTCTGTGTGCAGGTGTATCCCTTGTAAAGGTTCCCGCTTCCCCCCAACTCTTCCCCGTCCTGCTGTGTCCATCCTGCCCTTCAAACTGCCCTTCTGTCAGACCAGCACAGAGAAAGGGCAAATGGAGGTAAGGCTTTACTAACAGCCTGTGTGTCCGAGTCAGGGGCTGTCAAAGGAACGTCCTATGCCTTAGCCTGTCTGTAGTAGTGCAGGCTGAAGCCCAGCTGTGATATTTATTTATTTATTTATTTATTTATTTATTTATTTATTTATTTATTTTAATGGGTCATTTTGCTGCATGCTGGTTGTTGGCATTGCATCAAACCCCCGTCCGAGTCCGCCTTTTAATTTTATTATTATTTTATTACATCACCTCAAAAGGTCATCTCCCATTTGCATGTAGCGTTTACTGTTTCTGAACTTGAGACGTCTTTCCTTCTCCTGAAAAGTTTGAGTTTCTGAGTGTCTGAGAATCGAGATTTGGTTATGACGTTGGTGTTGTGTAACTTCATGACGCGTCCAGTAAACACACCCATGATTTCTCAGATATCGCTGACTCTTCCTGCTAGCCGACATTAGAACGTCTCCTTCAGGACCCATTCCCTCACCACAGCATTGTCTAATCGTCTCAGATATTTTGATTAGTTATGACGGAATCTTCCAGGTGACTCCCTCACCTGTGCTTAGTGCTTTTGTGTGTTTGTTTTATTTATTCGTTTGTTTGTTTGTTTTTTAAAGTAAAAATTCATTTTTATTTTAGTTAGAAAGGAGTGATTTCATTTAATTATTTTTATTATTGTTTGTGTTTTTTACATTTCAATTTATTCATTAATGTATTTATTTATTAATTATTTATTCATTTATTTATTTATTTATTCATTTATTTTTTATTTATTTTATTCATTTATTTATTTATTTATTTATTTGGAGGGATTGTCTTCAAGAATTTTTTTCAAATTTTCCAAAGGTTCTCTATTAATAACGAGGCAGGGTGTAGTCATTTAGAGTCATTGTTGTGGTTAGAGGTTTTGGCCGTGTTGGTGGAAAAGGGCTAACAGAATCTGTAACATGAATACACGACCTGAAGTCTGAGATTTTGTTTTCTGATCACTTTGATGAGCTGTTGTGCTGCTTTGTGTCTGTGTTTCAGGAGCAGTACTGGCGCTCCATGCTCTTCCACAATCACTTCAGCTTCCTGTCCTCCAGCGGCTATGAGGTCAATGAGGAGAGCCAGAGGCAGCAGGAGAAGGAGCAGCAGGAGGTGCTGATGAAGATGTTCGCTGTAAGTCCTCCTCAGTGCTGCTGATTGATGTCTGGATGGAGTGGATGAACGTCTGAGCTGAAGTTGTACCTGGGTTTTTGTGTCTCAGCTGTCGTGTAAGCTGGAGCGGGAGTTCCGCTGTGTGGAGCTGGCGGAGATGATGACCCAGAGCGTGGTCACTTTGGCCATACGTTACGCCTCGCGCTCCAGGCGAATGCTCCTGGCTCAGAGACTCAACGAGCTCGCTCTAGAGAAGGCCAATCAGCTGGAGGAGGAGGAGGAGGAGGAGCTAGACGAGGAGCCGGCCTATCACAGCACGGCACAAAGGACAGGGTAGGTTGGAGCTTGGTTTTGCCTCCCAGGTGCTATGAGTCACAGAGCACGTTTGACTAGTCTAGTTTGTTTGACGAGTGTGAGCGCTACGTCCTGTGACTGGGCGTAGTTCAGCGAGGCGGAGGCACAGTGCACATCTAGTGTGATCTTTTACCAGGCCCATTGAACATGATGGTATAAGAATGCCAGTCAGAATCTAACTGTGGTACCATTTAAGGTGGAACGGGACAATTTGAACAAGAAGTTGGCAAATGGAGAACCAAGCTCCCAACACTTCCAAACCTCATCCCAATCAAACATCCCTTAAGCGATGTAGTACCTGTCCTCTGGCTTAAACCATGGGCCAATGTTAGCGTGGGGAAGTGGGGGCCGGTCATGCTCAAGCATAGCACCAAGGCATCCAGCCATAGTGCAAGTATGCCCTCAGTCTCATGGCAACCGATAGGAGCTGTCAGACTCAGTCATATTCCATCTGTGATCAGGTCTGAAGGTAATGTCTACTCACTGTCCACTCTATTAGACACTCCTACCTTGCTGGTCCACCTTGTAGATGGACAGTCACAGACGATAGCTCACCTGCTGCTGCACAGTGCAGTGTTGGTCATCTGCTAGTCTTTCATCAGAGGACCTGGGACGCGGGCCCCAGGACGCAACATTCCCAATAAAGCTGTTTCATTCAAAACAACACGCTGCACATCCGAGTTCTGAGCAACAGCACTGGCTGAATCCCGAATGACTCCCTGCTCCATAAGTAGTGTGCTACATAGGATAAGTGGCTCCTGCAACCAGCAGTGCCTCACATATCTTACACACAGCCATTTGGGATCCAGCCATGTGTACACGATTCCATACTGGACTGATACTTTGGTGTAGAAGCCAGAACTTGCAAAGTGTGCTATGTAAGAGGGAGGGGATGCGTTTGGGATTCAGCCGCTGGTACACCAACTGTGCTACAACAGCTCTGCTAACTTTACCACCCTGCACTGACACTGAGAACCAGCTGAACTACAGAGACCTTATAAACATCCCTGTGGCCACATCCGGACGCTGGAGCTGCAGACGTCGGCTCTGTAGTGTTGCTGTGTCCAGCTGTGTAGGAGATACAGCTCTGACCAGACATCACTTCCCCAACCGAATCGGGCTTTAAATCCCACAGTGTGCGGCTGGTTTAAGATCTGCGTCACTCTCCAGTCTGAACCTAAAGCATTAGGCTGTGCTGTTAATGATATAGGCCATAATTAAAACGTCTACTATGTTTAATTGTGATTTCGTTCAGACCGATTGCTCTTTAGCCCCCGTAGTGCGGAGAGAGGGGCTTGTTGGTAAATATGATTCATTCGAGCATCTGCCGGCTCAGCATTCATCACCGTGCTTGCTTGTGCGTCGGTCCTGAGTAGCTGATTATTAATGGGTCGGGAGAACTGAATCACGTTTTCCCTGGTGAATGCCAAAACAAGCCCTCTCAGAGAGAGACCTGCGGCCAGCCGCTAGTAGCTTACAGGTCCAAGTGATTTAGGTCTAATGAGCAGAAGCTGCGGCTCCTGGGTTGTTATTCATGCGCCTCCAGCTCAGAGACCTTGACGATGATGAATCCTGGATATTTGTTTTATTATAAGATCCTTGGTGAGTCTAACAGGTCTGCGTTATTGCGTTAACGTGACTCCAGTGTTACTGTCATTAACCTGCCTGGTTAATGGTATGAGCTGATCAGTCAGAGCTGATCACAGTGGTGGTGAAGGTAACCAGACGACCTCCTCTAAAGCTCCCTCACAGAAAGGTCCTGTATGAGATGGTTATGAATTCGCTGAGATGCTGCTTCATGATGGTTTTATGAGCTTTCGGGCTACCTCATGGTAAAGTGCTGCATGCAGGGTGTTGTGAGGGAACGTAGTCCCCAAAGAAGACTCTCTTTATTTCCAGGTTTTCCCATCATCAGCATTCCATAGAAAACTCAGGAGGCATGTGTAGTTCACTGGTGGTTGTAGATAGAACATGAAAGGTCTGTTTACCAGTCCATCACCTTTTGATCTTGGTCAAATAGTTATTCAGAAATTTTGGGAAAAATGGTTGGAATTCCTTAAGGGTTTTTTTTGTTTTTTTTCTTAAAGCTGTATTAATGTTCTACATCTTTCAGTGTGTCTCTTTAAATTGTACTGGATTTAAGTATGCCTGGTGTTCACAGGTTTAACCAGTCCAGCAGAGCATCCAGACACTCCAGCAGCAGAGCAGCGCAGGAGAACGAGGATGAATATGAGGAGGAAGATGATGTCCAGGAAGAGCCAATGGAAGCAGAGGATGGAGCCGAAAGCAGGAAACCACGTAAGACTGCTGTTCTGTTATTGCTCAGGTGGACATAATACTAGCCAAGTAATTCAGACGCACCAGATATATAATTTAATTTAATTTATTTATTTGTTTATTTTGCCATTTTCAGCCGAATAAATTTGGTTGCTGAATAAAAATATATATATTTTTTTTACCCAAAATTGTTTGTAATGGTGCTGTTCGCTTTTTCTACTTCCCGGATGAAGATGGGAACCAGAGTAGAACTTTTATCCCGTGGCTACGGGGCTAGAGCCGATGCTCGACCTTTACTCCACTTCAGCGCCTTATTTTCCCAGAGCGAATCACAAAGAGAGACACTGACGCTCCCCAGCTCTTATTCAGTTTCACACGATCGAGCCAAGCAGGACTCCAGACAGAGTAAAGACCAGGACAGACGGACAGACCCTTACTACACACACTATATATTTGTCTCTCGCTGGTTCATCCTTCTTAAAGAAACACCATCCCCAGTTTTACAACAGCGCGATATGATCTCAGCCGTGGAGGGAGGCGCACAGTTCGGCTGGTATAGCGTGCTTCGCTGGTATGTCTGCTAGGATGTTGAGGTGTTCGGTGTTCAGTAAGTGTGGTTAAACCAGGACAACGATACATCCCAGCAGCAGAACCGTTCTGGCCCAACTCTGGCCCACACTCCCCATTTTCATCTGGTCCACATGGCTGACAGCACTTGGTGAGACCGCTCCCGGGAGCAAGATATGGGCCACATGTGCACCAGATTAGCACCACTCCTCGCCTACGTTGTTTTGTATTGTTCGGTTTTGTTATGGTTAATTTGGGTGCATCCTCAGTAATGGGCAGCGTATTCAGGCTTTACCTTTCTCGCCGATTCAGAATAATCTGAAATTGTATTTGTGTGTGATTGACTTTGACTACTGCAGGTATGAACCCGTTCAGTAAAGGCGTTAAAGGATCCCCTGAAAAACCTTCCCCTAAACCAGGTGAGTGGATAATGAGAAATGACTGGACCGTTTTATGTCTGCAGGTATGTATGTATGTGTGTAAGTAACTCTTCAGAGGTTTGGCATCATTACTATAATAATAAACAAATCTGTACATCCCTCTTAAGCTGGAGGAATACTAATCTCTGCTCTCTTTGGCCAAGCGTTCACATAGACAACCAGTTGTGTTTTGAACATAGCTCTTCACATGCGTGTAGACCAGACCAGAGATCTCAGAGTTCAATTTATATATATATATATATATATAAACTACTTCAGTATTTCCTGTTTGGCTTGCCATAGTGTGTGTGTGTGTATATGTATGTATATAAGATAAGATAATCCTTTATTAGTCCCACAGTGGGGAAATTTACAGTGTTACAGCAGTGTTACAGTTTTATATTTATATATATATATATATATATATATATATATATATATATATATATATATAATTCTAATCCAGCTTTTTGCTCAGTTAATGTATTAGTTCTACAGTGAGTGCTGGGATAGCCTTCAGCAAACCCCCGCAGTCTTAGACGACGTTTGGAATGAATATAATCAATTATTCAATCAATTAATGAATGATAATGAATACTGAAGTGTAATAAATAATTTTCTGTTAGATAAATTGAGTATCCTGTGTTTGAGTTTTCAATATTCAGTACAGGAAGTAAGGTGAAGGTCCGTGTGAACCCCTTTAAGGTGAGTATATGTTGTGTGCGTAGACCGTAATGAGATACTGAAAGAATAAATAATTTACTGACAAAATCCAATCAAAGAGTTTCAAATATATCAGTACACGGAACAACCAGCGGTGAATGTCAGTAGCACATTTAGAAAAATATTTAGAAACATATATTTACGTGTGTGTGAGAGTGTGTGTGAGAGAGTGTGTGTGAGTGTGTGTATACACATATGAAAGATGAAGATATAATTGCAGTATATACACCAAACACACAAGTCACAACTAGAAGTGAAAAACTTGCAGCTATAAATATAGTAATAAAATTTAATCTGAAAATAAAGAACACTAATGTACATACTGTATACACATCTAGATAAATATATAGAGTTAGTAAAAAAAAGTGTAATTGCCGTATATAAACAAAATACTTTTTAGTTCTTTGAAAGTTGGCTGCTCAAATGAAGCAATAAGAATAACAGACGAAGTCTGAAATATGAAGATTAGAGCGGATTTTATATGAATATAATCTCTATATAGAGTAGAGTTAACGTGCAGTTAGTGCTGTAGCTGAAATGAGTTGGGATGGAATGTGGTGCAGTATATACACTAAACTAAGAATGTACCCTGATGACTTCCTGCCTCCGTATATACCAGCGCGGGGTTCGTTTACCTCGCTGTTATAGATGGTGATGAGGTCATGTGGTATGTGGATATTTATTGTTTACCAGCTTGATGTTTATATTATTATTTTGACGTCTAGGTCGCTGGCCCGGGGAAGTCGACCGGATCTCCGGCAGGCCAGCCCAGAGTGGCTAATGTTCTGGACAGCATGACCGCGTCCAGCAGGAAGCCTTCTGCGCTGAGCGCTTCTTCAAAGCAGAGCAAAGCTCCGGTGCTCAAGCCTCTGGCACCCAAACCCAGGAGCAAGGTACAGCCGACTGATCAGACACGCCAGAGCAGCGTGCTGAGCCCTGCGGGTCACTCAGCCCGACTGCTCCATAAAGCTCATTTCTGACCGGTCAGACGCGGACCATCCGGTTATCTGATCCGGTTATCTGAACAGGAAGATTGACATCTAGCTTGTGCCCAAAGGTGCAGGGCTCAGGAGGCCTGTTTTATATGTATATCAATAAGTTTGAGCTAATATTAAGTCAAATTGCAGACGGTAGGAGCAGGTAATGATTTGTCATCATGCAGACTCAAAAAAAAAAATTTTTGATTTAATTTACTTTTTTCCTCATATACATATAATTTTTTTTACATTTATTTTATTTATATGTATGTATGTATGTATGTATGTATGTATGTATGTATGTATGTATGTATGTATGTATGTGTGTGTGTGTGTGTGTGTGTGTGTGTGTGTGTGTGATGTAGGCTCAGGCCACTCTCCTGCAGATGAGTGTGAATAAAGGAGCTGGAAAGAAGCTGGAGGAGAAACAGTCAGAGAAGGAGACGGAGAAAGAGATGGAGAAACAGACCGTAAAGACTCCAGCAGCTGGAGAGAATGTGGAGAACACCAGGTAGGAGAGGAGCTGGCTGTGGTTTTGGTTATAATAATGATTTTTATACAATTCTGTGTTTAAACTGCAATCTACTGTTAAAACAGCCCAACAAATAACATGTAGACAAACAAGTCATACAAGAGAACATGCAGACCTCAGTTCTCACACTGCCCACCTTTAACTGTCCTGTTCTCTCCTGTTCAGTGGTGTACGGTAACTCAGTAAGTGTAATGTGTTAGTGTGCTGTAAGTAGTGCGTTGGTGTACAGTAACTCTAAGTGTAATGTGTTAGTGCAACAGAGCTTGGTTCTAGCTAATAGAACCCGTTCTCCTTCAGTGTTCTGTGCTGATGATGAATAGACGTCAGGGTCAGACTAATGAATGAGCTTCTATTAAAGACTGGTGGACTGAGAGACACTAGAGTCTCTTCACCTACACTGAGCTGATGAAGAGTCCTGTTCCAGAAATGATAATAGGACATTAGAGCCGTAATAAACCATACTCCTGTTACTCTCCATACTTAAGTACATCTGAAGGTACATACCTTAGTACTGTTACTCCAGTGGAGGACTAAAGGGAGGAACTGACACTCTACTTTAACTGTACTGCGGGGTTTGTGTACCTAGTCCATCGCTGCTCCTCCTCTGGGTTATTCGGTTGTGTGGTGTCTGTCGTGCCCTCCGGGCTCCACACTGCTTTCAGAAGGTAGATAAACATGAGGCGCACCACCTGGCAGAGCAACTTCATGTTGCTAAGAAACAGCAGCTGTCAGTCACCTGTGCTTGCAAGCTGCTGTTTCTACATGTGCAGACAGAAAGTTAAACTGTATCTGAAATGATTGAAAATGATTGGGTGAAATGATCTCAGTGAGCTCACCTGTTTGTGTTGCGTGACGCGCTGGCTGTACAGCAAGTACATGCTGTCTACCTGTTTACCAGCTCCTGTGATTTATGGGCTTATCAGTGCTGTGTGTGCTTGTTTCTCTCAGACCCAAGACTGGTTTCCAGATGTGGCTCGAGGAGAACCGGAAAAACATCCTCGCCGACAACCCTGACCTGGAAGAGACGGAGATCATTAAGGAGGCCATGGGGCGCTTCCGCACGCTCTCAGCTGAGGACAGACTGGTAAAATGCCAGGATGAGGGATTAATGATGATTACAATCTAATACTGTAACTGTGGAGGGATTATAATCCAGTATGAATCTGCAGCGTGTGTAGTGTTTACGGTCTGACGGTAATAACTGTGGAGGGATTATAATCCTGTATGAATCTGCAGCGTGTGTAGCGTTTACGGTCTGACGGTAATAACTGTGGAGGGATTATAATCCAGTATGAATCTGCAGCGTGTGTAGTGTTTACAGTCTGACGGTAATAACTGTGGAGGGATTATAATCCTGTATGAATCTGCAGCGTGTGTAGTGTTTACAGTCTGACGGTAATAACTGTGGAGGGAGGGATTATAAATCCAGTATGAATCTGCAGCGTGTGTAGGTGTGTTACAGTCTGACGGTAATAACTGTGGAGGGATTATAAATCCAGTATGAATCTGCAGCGTGTGTAGTGTTTACGGTCTCTGACGGTAATAACTGTGGAGCGGGATTATAATCCTGTATGAATTCTGCATGACAGCGTGTGTAGTGTTTACAAGTCTGGACGGTAATGGTACTTTGGAGGGATTTATAATCCCAGTATGAATCTGGCAGCGTGTGTAGTGTCTTTTGACCAGGTAAGAGAAGCTGTGGATGGGATTGATTTAATGCCAGTATGAATCAGCTGCAGCTGTGTAGTTTGTTTACAGTCTGACGGTAATAAACTGGTGGAGGTGGATTATAATCCAGTATGAATCTGCAGCATGTGTAGTGTTTACAGTCTGACGGTAATAACTGTGGAGGGATTATAATCCAGTATGAATCTGCAGCGTGTGTAGTGTTTACAGTCTGACGGTAATAACTGTGGAGGGATTATAATCCAGTATGAATCTGCAGCGTGTGTAGTGTTTACGGTCTGACGGTAATAACTGTGGAGGGATTATAATCCTGTATGAATCTGCAGCGTGTGTAGTGTTTACAGTCTGACGGTAATAACTGTGGAGGGATTATAATCCAGTATGAATCTGCAGCGTGTGTAGTGTTTACGGTCTGACGGTAATAACTGTGGAGGGATTATAATCCAGTATGAATCTGCAGCGTGTGTAGTGTTTACGGTCTGACGGTAATAACTGGAGGGATTATAATCCAGTATGAATCTGCAGCGTGTGTAGTGTTTACGGTCTGACGGTAATAACTGTGGAGGGATTATAATCCAGTATGAATCTGCAGCGTGTGTAGTGTTTACAGTCTGACGTTACTGTGTGTAACTGATTTGTAACAGCTGAAGCGCTTGTTCAGATTACGCCATGTTCAGCATGGCTGCGTCAGAGAGCCGCTCGGTATGAATACGCGGTGTTCTCGCTCCGCAGCTGTAGCTGAGGGTTCTTGATAAAGCTTTCCTCACAACTTCACCTGCTGCATCTGCAGAAAGGTCACGTTTTCATATCACCAGGTGCCATTTCCTCCTGAGTGATGGAGGGAATCTCATGTTTTATAAACTGTGAGCGTGAGAAGATGGAGCCCGGGACCGTTTATAATCAGCTACGTTTAATTATATTTACAGCTTTGTGTTTAAAAAGTAGGTTTAACTTTTTATAGGCTATTTATTTATTTATTTATTTGTTTATTTTTTCTAGGTGCTTTAGCAGGTGTATATAGGAGTGATAGTACAAACATTTATAAAAAACAAATAATAATGCTTATAATATCAACACCTTCACTGTGTCATGTGATTTTAATTATTCACCCTAGATGATCTCTTTCTGCTCTGTGTGTGTGTGTGGTGTGTGTGTGGTGTGTGTGTGTGGTGTGTGTGTGTGTGTGTGTGTGTGTGTGTGTGCGCATTTGTATGTGCTTGTGCGTGCAGCACAAACACTTGTGCGGTGTTCGTGACTCCGCACACTGCAGACCACTCAGCAAAGGCCAGAATGCTCCACACACACTCCAGATCCTAAGTGTGTTTGTGTTTTTCGTACATCCCTGGGACCAGCATGTTTTGAGTTTGTCCTAAGAACAGGGAAATGATACAGCTCTGATTTCGGAAAATGATTTTACTAAAAGGTCATTCATATTTGTGTTTTTTATTTATATATATATATTTTTTTTTATATATATTTATTTATTTATTTAAAGTTGAGCGAAGAGAAACATTTATTTTCGAGCTTGGCAAATTGGCATTGCGTGCAGCTATCACATACATAAAATTAAATTACGTTAAATTTAAATAAATAGCCACATGTTCCCCCTGTATCCCAAAGAAAAGCATGGATCATAAAAGTAGTAACTTTGTGCGGAGGGTCTGTCTGTGCTGTATTTGTTCCTGTCACACTGAAATGGAGCAGGAAAGTGAATCTTGGAGCGTATTGGATACGCAGCAGCCAATCAGAGGCTGACTCTGTGTAGTATATATGAAGCCTGTGATTATAGACTGTAGTTATATACATGTGACCCCAGATCCTGAGGTTATATTAAGGCGGAGGTCTGTGTTTGTATTGCGGGGGTGTTCTGGTTTGGCTGCCTGTTGCTCTGGAAACATGGCCTGGGGGTGGTGTAGGGGCTGTGGGCTGAACTCATTGATCTTATGTTAATGTTGAAGGGGGGGGGGGTTCTGAGTGTGTTTCAGGGCTGAATGAATAGAAACAGAGGGATGGATGGATGGATGGATGGGTGGTGAACGTGTGGAGTGGGCACAGCCACTCATAAGTGTAGCGTGTTGGGTGACTCATCCTCCAGCCTCCGTAATGTCCACCGCCTTTGTCTACACCGCGAGGAAACCGACGCGTCTGGACTGGCTGGAGCTGCTCGCTGTCTGCCACTGACAGGCACGCTCACGCAGCGGCAGCTGGAAGTACACGGCTCCTGCGCACGCTCCGCCGAATGTAAACGCCGCTGTCGTAGGACACGGTCCGATTAGAAATGCTGATGTGATAGAAGGGTGTAGTGCTTAAGCAGAGATCAGGTAATCAGTTACCAGGTAATCAGTTACCAGGTGATCAGTTATCAGGTAATCAGTTATCAGGTGATCAGTGGATTGTTTGGACAGCTATTTAAACGATTGGGCTGCACAGTAACGGAGCGAGGATCAACAGGAAGCCCCTGAAAGACATTTGTGGCTATACTACCTTAAATTATCAAAAACTAAATCATTTTGTTTGTACTCAGGCTTGCACTATATTGCCGAAAGTATTCACTCCCCTAACCGTATCAGTGAATCCAGGTGTTCCAGTCACTTCCATGACCACAGGTGTAGAACGCTAAGCACCTAGATATGCAGACTGCTCCTACAGACGTTAGTGAGAGAATGGGTCGCTCTCAGGAGCTCAGTGAACTCCAGTGTGGTACCGTGATAGGATGCTCCACCTGTGCTACAAGTCCAGTGGTGAAATTCACAGTCCACTGTCAGTGGGATTAGAACACAGTGGGAGTGATCGGGAACGACAGCAGCTCAGCCAGGAAGTGGTAGAGCATGTAATGGTCTGTGGGGTATATAGTGCGCAGTGGTCACCAACATCAGAGTCAATCACAAGAGTACGGCGGTCAGGACATGCCAACCAGTTAATGTTTCAGAAACCAAATATAAACAAATTTACGTGTATGTATGTGTGTGTGCGCGCGTGTGTGTGTGTATCTATGTGTGTGTGTGTGTGTGTGTGTGTGTGTGTGTGTGTGTGTGTGTGTGTGTGTGTGCGCATGTGTGCGTGTGTGTATGTGTGTGTGTGTGTGCGTATCTATATATGTGTGTGTGTGTGTGTGTGTGTGTGTGTGTATCTATGTGTGTGTGTGTGTATCTATGTGTGTGTGTGTGTGTGTGTGTGTGTGTGCGCATGTGTGTGTGTGTGCGTGTGTGTGTGCGCATGTGTGTGTGTGTGCGTATCTATATATATATATGTGTGTGTGTGCGTGTGTGTGTTCCTTCTCCTGGGAAGTCTGGGACTGTTTAACCTGTGATCCGGAATTATACACACTCTGACATTCCGTATTCTGTATCGTCTCTGCAGAAGTGGACGGAGAGAGCCAAAGGCGGGTCGGGGGATGGAGCAGACCTGAAGAAGAGGAAGCGGGAGGAGGAGGAGGAGGAGCAGAATAAAGAGGTGGACGGAGAGATGGAGGTGGATGAGAACAGTGCTAAGAAGAAAAAGCCTCTGAACACTTCGGCCAAGCTCGCCTCCTTCGCCTTCCACAAGGACTAAGAGCCGAGGCGAACGGAGGAGACGTTTCCTTTTTATGTAGTTTTCTTTTATACCTAGATCATCCTCTACTGTTCCTCCTGTGTGTCTGAGCGTCTGTGTGGTCCGAGAGCAGCAGGTCGGTGTGACTTGATCTGATAAGGCTGTGTGCGGTGGCTGTGCGTGAGCAGTGCTGGCAGATGGAAAGCTGGGACGGTGTTGAGTGTCTTGTCAGATCACTCTGGAGTGAACCATAGAGGCGTACCCCAGAGCCGAGAATGAGGGTCCGGGTCCTGAGACCACCGGCTCACCTTTTCCCCTTTTAATGCCTTGGTTTTGGATATTTGTACATATGTGTCGTCTGTTCAGCTCTGTTCTGTATGTAAATCAAAAAATCTAATAAAATATCAACTTTTATAAATGTATTATTGAAAGATGCATTGGTGCAGTAACGACACTGCGTCTGTTTCACACGAGCTACTGTATGTTCACTCATTCAGAAAAATAGCTGCACCCAGAGGGAATCAAACTGAACTGAAACTTGGTGTGTAGGTTTGACATCATGAGACGTGCTAACGATTCAGGGTTTACGCTTAACCGCACATGTGACGTGAGCAAGGACACGCCTTATCTCTGTACCTGACTGACCCAACAGCCACCATTACTGTCCTCCATGAGTCATCCTGTTAGTGCAGCACCATTGGCAGACGGCTGCACCATGCAGGACTACATGCACACAGACCGTTACCACGACTGTCCTTAACACCACGTCACCGTCACCAAAGACTGCAGTGGTGTCGTACCAGACTGTCATGGAGTGACTCAGAATGGCAGCGGGTCATCTTCAGTGACGAGTCCCGCTTTAGTCTTGGTGGAGACGCCCAACGAATCCGTGTGTGGAGGCACCGTGGTCAGCACCAAGATGAACGGTCTGTAGTCACACGTCCAGAAGACCTGGTGTCCCTCCACCTCCACCCCTACCGCACCATCTGCAGGAACTGTGTGAGGATGTTCAAGCTGCATGGGATGGATTATCACAGGACTCCATCAGGAACCTCTACAGCTCCATACCGAGACGTCTGGCGTGTTGGGTTAGCGAACACGGTGGCCCGACGCCATACTGAGAGACAGACTTCTGTATGTGTAGCTCAATAAATATTGATCATATCAGTCTAAATTTATCATCAGTTATTGATCCTGGTCCCCTTTATCTTCCTTCCCAACACACCCGCACTCCCACACCTCCTTCTGGGTGCAGCTGTTCTATTAATGGGGAGTGTATTTGTATGTGTGGGGTCCCTGGTCAGTTTCTACTGGGTTTAGAATGGAACGATGATCCTCCTGGAGAGGTGATATCAACCCATCGTGGGAAACGCTTAACAGAGACTTCCCCATCCGGGAAAAATACCTACAACACACTCCGGCCTTTTCCCCAAACCCTCCATGTCTCTGGTGGAGGTGCTGCGATGTACCATGTACATTTGGCTTCATGTTTGATACCAACATCTAATAAAGCAGGCTCCTCTAAGAGAACCCGTGTTGGTAACACACATATGGAACATAACTTGGCCAGGCTGCAGTTCCTGACCGTTCCCAATCCTAGGAACGCCTTTGACCAAGGTGGGAGGAGATGAGCGACTGCTTTGCCACTGCTGTGAATGTGCCGGCTGCCATAGAAGAGCTTGTACCAATAGAAGAACCCTTTCTTGGTGCAGCGTAGAACCGTTTTCAAAAAGGTTCTATATAAAACCAAGTACAGCAAACGCTGAAGAACCGTTTTACCCTGGAAAGCATGAGAACTGTACCTGTCTAGAACCCATGGTTCTAAACGTAGACAACATCTTTAGGAGTGTAGAACTACAATGGCAAGCTTGGGACAACATTGCTGTTGGTATATAGAACCATATAAAACACCTGTCAGTCTGAAGAACCCTTTTTACTATAAAAGCATTCAGATGGTTCTAAGTTGGTTCTAGGTAGTTGTAAAGGTAACTTTTCTTTATTAGAGAACCCCTGAAAAACACCTTTAGGAGTGT
>JAMWET010003851.1:0-130000 GCA_024036415.1 Prochilodus magdalenae
ATCCATAGACTGATCATGTGTTGCAAATGTTTAGAAAACATCTTTATCAGCTATTTGTTCGTGTTTGTCTAAAGATCCCTCAGAAGAGGTTAATGGTTTCCCAGTGGTTCGCCATCAAATCTCTATGCCAGTTGTGGAACACACAAGGTATTGGCTGATATGGTGTAGAACTATAACGCTTTTACCCTCCCGAGTGGTTTAAGATGGTTGAAGAGGATCGGATCATGTCAGGTTCTCATTCCTGTATGTCACTCTGATCTCCAGTCCTTTGTAGAGGAAAGAAGCTTACATCTGTGCTACTATCTGTTCACTAATCCCACTATGGCAACTCACTGTCCTCTTTTAGTCTCTCTCTCTCTCTCTCTCTCCTCTCTCCTCTCTCTGTCCTCCGTCCTCTCCTCGCCTCTCCCGTCTCTCTCTCTTCTCTCGACTGTCACAAACCTGCTCTGCCTACCATAAGTAGTTACCAATACATGTTGGTCTGTGTCTGTGGGTGTGGAAAGGGGTGTGGCTTAAGGACAGTTTTGGAGAGCCCTTGGGCTACATGGACCAACTGATATAAAACAAGCCTGCAGGTAGAAGTTGCAAATACACGCATAGACACAGACAAAACACACACGGCAAATGAAGCCCTAAAGGTGCAGTCTTAGCACACATGTATGTGTACATCATTAACCCCTTGTTATTCAGCTACTCAGCAAGAATCCTTAATAATCAGAATTAAAATTAAGTTTAAAGATTCAAATCAAATTCAAATGGAAGCCAATAAATGATTCAACTATTTACTATAACTCAGTAACTACTTACACATTTTACCCTGGTGATCCTAGTACATATTATATAGTCGATCTGCTACAAATGCCTCGGTGATTGATTTAGTGTCTTTAGAATTATTTTTAGTATCTGCTTGCAAAGTTTGTTTCAGAACTCCCTTTTACAAAGTTTATTATAACCACTGAGAAGTTTTATTAGTAGGTATTGACTAAAATGCATTGAGGTTGTTGCGCGACAAAGTTTAAGTACCTGCAAAATTATTTGAAGTCGAACTAAGTTTTTTAGTAACTACTTTAAGAATTATTATTATTATTATTATTATTATTATTATTATTAATCGTTTCAGTATCTAGTCTAAATTAAGTATCTGCTATAAATAATTAAGATACTAATATAAATGATTCAGTATCAGTTGTCAGTAGTTCAGTACCTACTATAAACGCTGACCTTCAGTAATGCTATTTGGATTTCGTTAACTGCTATAATATATTCAGTATCTACTATAAACATGATTCAGTACTGCTATAATTGATTCCGTACTGCTATAAATTATTCGTTCAGCTACTATAATTCCCCTCAGGTATCTACTATAATAAATCGAAGTTAATCCTGCGATAAATGATTCAGTAATCTACTATAACATGGATTCAGGTAAACTGCTAGAATCGGGGATAGTTAGTAACTTCGTATAACGATTCAGTACCTACATAATAAATGATTCCAGTATCTAATAAATGATTCAGATGATCCGTACAATAATTGTGAGTTCATTAACTGGCTATAAATGATTCACTATCTACATAGAACTTGATTAAGTAACTGCTATGCATTGGATTCAGTAAAACGGCTATAATTGATGTCAGTAACGGCTATAAAATGATTCGGTTCTACTTACATGATTCAGTAACTGCTTATAATTGATTCAGTCAGTAACTGCTATAAAAATGATTCGGGGGGGGTAAGCTTAGGCTATAATGTGATTCGTAATCTACTATAAATAAAATCAGTAACTGCTATAAATGATTCCACTCTCTACTTAGAACTGATTAAGTAAATGCAATAATTATTCGTATCTACTATCATTTGATTCAGTAAACTGCTGTAATTAGGCATTCAGTATCTACCTAAATAACTGAGCATTAACTGCTATAAATAATACATATCTCCTATAATTGATTCATTTAAAGAACTCTATAAATGACTCAGTATCTATCGATACATTGATTCAGGTAGCTGCTATAATGTGTTCAAGTATCTACTATGAAAATGACTCCAGGAATTATAAATGATTCAGTATGTTATATCATGATTCAGAGTACCTAGTGTTTATTCAGTATGTAAATTACCATAGTCACTACTACTGTAAGTAAATTATGCTCTAATCTCTGTGGGAATATTTTTTCTTATAGAGCATTAAGTAAATTAAAGGTGATAAGTTTGGCACGTGGTTTCTAAGGCTGGTTACTTATACCAGAGTGGTTGGGAACATCTTTGGATTCGTGTAAAACCAGATGTATTTTTATATTAAGTGTTTTAATGACTTTGTTATATAGAAGTCTGACTGATACCCTGTGTACAAATCAGTACTTGATTATATTTCAGATTGGTTCTTCTTCTTTACACCTCGCGACTTGTTGTGCTGCTCCTCTTCCCTCGCCCACACTATGGCTGCCACTCCCAGTGGGCCATGATCTTGAGCTCCAGCCAGAGTATTGAGGCGAGGCACCTGCCGAGAGCCAAGCAGGCCTTCCTGGAACGGTCGTCAGTGCATCAGACATGGTGGTTCTGATCCACTGTCTGCTAGCAATTGGAGACGGAGAAGTCAGCCCTGGCGGTTTCTTTCTGTTGCTGCATTGGTAGTACGGGTTATGAATCGGCACTGTGCTGGAATTCACAGTAGGGCCGAATCGGATTCGTAAGCGGCAGTCCTGAATACGTTGGGGGTGAAGGAGTGGTATGAATGGGTACCCAGCACCGGCTGCAAGTGGTGTAGCTTCACCATAGCCGACTTGTATCCCCCGCGACGTGGCCCGGATCTGCTGGTGGGCCTACTTGGATGTTTGTCGGGATAATGAAACATGTGTAAGAACTCAGCCCACCAGAGGAGTTATAAAAACACCACAAACCTGTCACCACCTACAGCACTATGATCGCAAAAAACCACACAACACCACCTGGACACCTGCACTGATAGCCCTGTCACCGTCTACCTCGGACAGAGTTGGTGTGTGGAAACATGTTCAGGACTTATGATGAGTGATGATTTCTCTTCTCTGGATCTTTTAACTGATCACTGAACTGCAGTGTTAAACTGATTCAGGGTCCCCTCTACATTCAACACCTATAACACCCCCCTCTCCCCTCTCTCTCTCTCTCTCTCCTCCGCATACCAACCCCTGCTCATCTCTCTCTCTCTCTCTCTAAACACCCTCTCGTCTCCTCTCGTCCCCTCGCCACCCGTCCTTCTCCGCCCTCATCTCGATCCCCTCCTCTCATCACTCCCTCTCTCCCCCCATCCCCCCCATCCCCCCTCCACCACTCCCGCCACATCTCTCCTCTCTCTCTCCTCTCTCATACCTCTCTTATCCTCACTTTCCTCCCCCCCGCATTCCCCAATTGTGCTCCCTGTTCAATCCCTGCCCTCCCTCAAAAATCCTCCGTAATTCATCTCTCATCGCTCGCTCTCCTCCTCTCTCTCCTCAGTCCTCCCGCTTCTCTCGTCGCGTTCTCCCCATCTCTCCTCTCTCCCTCTCCGTTCCTCTATAGCTCCCCCGCTCTACCCCCCTCCCACTCCCCTCACTCTGTCTCTCTCTCTCAGCCTCTCTCTCCGTCTCCCCCATCTCCCTCCCTCCTCATCCCTCACTCGCCTCCGCCTCGCCCTTCCTCAACTCCCCTCATCTCCTCCCACCGACCCCTCTCTCTCTCATCTCCTCTCATAATACTCTCCCGTCTCTACCCCCCCCCCCCACACCAAACCCTCCCCTAAACTACCACCCCCCCCTACCCCCACCACCCCCCCCCCCACCCCCCACCCCCCCCCCCCCCCCCCCCTCTCAAACCCCCCCCCCCCCCCCGCCCCTCTCTCCCCCCTACCCCCCCCCCCCCGCTCCACCCACCTCTCGCCCCCCCCCCCACCCCCCCCAACCCAACCCACCACACACTCTCTCTCTCTCTACCCCCCGCCCCCTACCACTAAAACCCCCCGACCACCCCTCCCCCCTCTACCCTCTCCTCCCAAACCCCCCCGGCGCCCCCCCCTCTCCTCCTCTCGCTCTCCTCCCCCCCCCCCCCAACCACCCCCCCCCCCCCCCCCCCTCTCTCTCACCCCCCATCTCTCGCTCTCCTCCCCTACTATCTCTCGTCTCTCTCCCCCTCTCTCCCGTCCGTCCTTCTCTCTCCTCCTCTTTCACTCCGTCCGTCCCCGCTCCGTCTCTCTCTCCCTCCTCTGCCTCCTCTCTCTTTCTCTACTATCCTCTAACCCCCCTCTCTCCTCTCTCTCTCATACCACCACCCACCCCCTCTCGTCTCTCTCTCTCTCTACCTCTTACCTGATCTAAACCCCCTCTCTATCCTCTCTCCCCGCATTCCCCATTGTGCCCCTGTAATTCCCGCCTGCCTCCCTCAAGTCCTCTTATCTCTCTCTCTCTCCCTTCTCTCTCTCTCTGCCTCCTCTCTCCCCTCTCTCCCCCCACTCTATCTCGGTTTCCCACTGCCCTCATGTTCCAAACCCTCTCCTCTCTCCCTTCCTTTCTCCTTCGACTCCTAATCCCTCCACTTGTTCCCCTTTCCCTCCCTCTCTGCCTATCACATTCTTACACTCCCTCCCTCTCTGTCCCTCCATTTACTACTTCACCCCCCCCGATCTCTGTCCCCCGAGCCTCCCTGTCCTTCCCTTACTTCCCTCTGTTCCCTCCCTCTGTCCTTCGCTCCAGTCTACCTCCCTGCCTCATCCCTCGTTCTGCTAGCCTCTTCCCTCTGTTCTTCTCTCCCTCCCATTCCCTCCTTCCTCTACTCTTTCTCTTCCTCATATCTCTCTCTCCCTCTCTGAGTTACATGTCATAAATACTGTTTTTGTTTTTTTTCTGTTTTCCTGTGAAATGCTGGAATGCTGAGAGAGAGAGAGAGAGAGAGAACGAGAGAGAGAGCGAGAGCACGCAGGAGAGAGTGAGAGTGTGCATGCCTGAGGTATGGTGAGAATGAAGCTCTGCTAGCTTCCTCTCATTCTAACGCCGGTGTACAAACACCTCATTGTCTCCTCAGGTGCTCCGCTCCTCACAGCTGCCGGGGTGTCCATGTGATCGTCCTGCGAAGCAAAGTGCTATAAAGAAAGGAGAAGCAGAGAAAGACAGAACCGATGGACCTGTTCTAGTAAAACCTCGGGCCCCAGTAAACCACGAGTCGGCTCAGTGCTGATATGATTGTTATGAAGGCAGCTGCTGCCCCCTTGTGGGGGTTAGCCAGAGCTGCAGGTTGCTGAAGTGACGCCTCTCTGTAATGCTGGGAAGGACAGGCTGGCTGTGGATGGTGTACACTCCGCATCCAACGCATAGTTGTCCAAGTAGCTGCACCCAGAAGGAATCAGCTGAGAGGAATGAAACTTGGTGGGTGGGTTTGACATCATGAGACATGCTAATGACTCAAGTCTCACACTCAGCCAGCATGTGACGTAAGCAAGGACGGGCTTTATCTCTGTATCTGACTGACCCAGCAGCCACAATGGTGGACATTCAGCGTGCAGTGGTGTCCTCCATGAGCCATCCCGTTAGTGCAGCACCATTGGCGGGACACCATCAGGAACCTCTACAGCTCCATACCGAGACGTCTGGCGTGTTGGGTTAGCAAACACGGCGGCCCGACGCCATACTGAGAGACAGACTTCTGTATGTGTAGCTCAATAAATATTGATCATATCAGTCTAAATTTATCATCAGTTATTGATCCTGGTCACCTTTATCCTCCTTCCCAACACCACCGCACTCCCACACCTCCTTCTGGGTGCAGCTGTTCTGACAATGAGTGTGGTTAAGTATTGCCATCACATTCACCGACTCGGAAAGAAGGCTCAACTTGATTTGGTCAGGCTACCTGATTAACGCTAGTGAAGGCCTTGGCGTGTTCAGGGCTGAAAGTCAGGATAAGGCTCATAGACTTAATTACGAAGGGATTTCTTTGTCTCGTGGATGAGAGCATCCATGGGGTGGAGGTTAGTGAACCAGCCTTGCACCCACATGGTCACTGGTTTGATTCCCTGAACCAATAGGACATGACTGAAGGGCCCTTGAGCAAGGCACCTAACCACCCCAGCTTCTCCCAGGGTTTCATGGAGAGGGCTGCCCAGCTTTGGGTAAGCTGTCCCCTGGGGTGTGTAGGTGTTTTACTTCTTGAATGGGTTAACTACGGCGGCCAAAAAGTGTAAAACAAATTAACATTTCAGAAAACAAAATTACAAAAAAAAATGCAAACAAAAGCAAAATTACATTTAAGAAAAAAATTACAAAAATAAAAGCAAATTTGCAAATAAAAAAAAGACACTCAAGAGAAAAAATAATAAAAAAAAATTACATTCAAGAAAACAAAATTAGAAAAATAAAAACATTTACAAGACGTGAAACACTTTTACAAACACTGTCAATCTGATTTTTCCTCATACCATTCACAGCTCGCTCTGTGTTTTTTCAGAGCACGTTCCTTCAGAGCTAGAGAATTCAGTGTTGTGGTTGCGGCTTTGTTGTTCAGAGTAAACTGCTGTAGAAAGCTGATTATTTTCTACTTTCATAATACGCCAGTGTGGTGTCAAGTGTCGAGTTTGTAAAAGTGTTTTACATTTTTTGTAATTTTGTTTTCTTGAATGTAACTTTTTTTTGTTTGTAATTTTGTTTTTGTATTTATAATTTTGTTTTCTTGAATGTAATTTTTTCTTGAATGTAATTTTATTTGTAATTTTGTTTTTGTATTTATACTTTTGTTTTCTTGAATGTAATTTTTTTGTTTGTAATTTTGTTTTTATATTTGTAATTTTGTTTTCTTGAATGTAATTTTGTTTTCTTGAATGTAATTGTTTTTGTTTGTAATTTTGTTTTTGTTTTTATAATTTTGTTTTCTTGAATGTAATTTTTTTGTTTGTAATTTAGTTTTTTTGTGTTTTCTGAAATGTTAATGTGTTTTGCTCTTCTCGGCCGCCATAGTTAAAGTCTAGTAGACAAACTCCTCTCAACCAAATGGGAAATGGTTGTAAATTCAAATTCTGACTCAGCACAGTCAGTATTCTCATTTGAGATGGTGGCGAGTCTGCTTGGATGGATGGCCAGTTCATCTCAACAGTCTGGATCTGAACACACAGTGTTCAAACAGCGATGATGCTGGACTTCAGGAGAAGCCCCTACACATGGGCTTGATCACAGTCTTGTGTAGGGAGATGGGGGGGCCTTGCCAATTCCATCCTTGCTGCTGATGCTCCAAATTGCTCTGTCCACGCCAGAGGAGCTGTCCCTGAACCTTTTGCTTGTGCTTGGTTGTAGAGAAGAGCATCCTGTTCTCACATATGGTTCTTCTTCTTGTAAATCATGCCCAGACTTGACTAGCTCCCATGACACACATGTGAACCGGTTTTTCTCGCTCGGTCGGAGCCGTAACAGGCACCAAGAGTATTTCAACCGGTGTTTCTGCGGTGCCATCTCAGATGCTTTAAGCAACTGATCCTGATCTTTCATTTCAGCAGAAGCTCTCCATAGGCCAAGCGGCTCACAATGATGGCCTCCTCTCGCTCCTCACTCGAGCAGGACCTGTCGTGTCCTGTGTGTTTCGAGATCTTTACTGACCCGGTGATTCTGTCCTGCAGCCACAGTTTCTGTGGGACGTGTCTACAGATGTCCTGGGAGCAGAGTTTGGGAAGAGACTGTCCTGTCTGCAGGCGCCGGGCAGCAAGAGATGATGTTCAGATCAACCTGGCTCTGAGGAACGCCTGCGAGTCCTACATGCAGCAGGCGAGGGAGCGGGAGTCGGACCCCCAGAGGTGTTCTCTACACTCCCAGAAGCTCAGTCTGTTCTGTGTGGATGATGAGAAGCTGGTGTGTCCAATATGTGTGTCTCAGGATCATCAGAATCACAGCTTCTGCTCCATTAACAAAGCTGCTAGCCCACGCAAGGTAGGAATTTCTGACGGTTTGTATTTTCCATTGTTCAGACCAATTGGGAATGCATGGTTTATACAACACACATCTCCGCTATGTAAGCCAACACACGCATGCCGGGCATTCCGGGCATAGCAGCTTAATTGACGTGTCCATGCTCTCGGGCTGGATAAGGTAGAAAGTGAAAGTGGAGATCTGCTCAAGTAGAGGTCCACTGATTCAGACGTCTTACTTAAGGTAACATTCAACTTGCTTGTGGGTCGCTTCTTGAATAGGCTAATAATGGCTGCCATAGAGTGTAAAACAAATTAACATTTCAGAAAACTAAATTACAAAAAAAAATGTAAACACAAAAGTTACATTTAAGAAAACAAAATTACAAAAATAAAGGCAAATTTACAAATAAAAAAATACTTTCAAGAGAACAACATTACAAAAATAAAAACATTTACAAATAAATAAAAAATAAATTCAAGAAAACAAAATTTTACTTAAGTAAACATTCAAAGGTACGTGCTTGCAGGTTTATGGAAGTACCAAACTAGTATTGTAAGTACTGTATGTTATTGTGACGCAGATCACTATGCGTACTGGCAGCTCAAAGTGCTTCGAAGACGGTCGTCATTGGTAGAGAGAGGAATGATATGTTTTAATAAGCCAAAGATACAAATCAAATGTATAGTTTGATTTGAAACTATTATTAAGTTGGATCTTATTAATATTCTACGCTCAGAATATAAAATGTTTCTCATCCCGCAGTTTGAGAGCTACAACTACAAAATTAGCAGAATCACAGATCCTATACCTGATTAAGTTGCTTGTGCTTTTTGGACCGATCCGATGTATGGCTTTCCTAAAATAATCACTCAAAGTCTTATTCGTTCCCCTTTGGAAATGAAAGGTGGAATGTCGAGCAGATTCAAATCTAAGTGCCACAAGTGACTCATACACACAGACTATTCTCAGCACTAATAGCTAAAACAGTGGATTTAAGGTGGCACTGGATTTAAGGTGGAAGTAAATTTCGGGTGACAGGGATTTTAAGCTGGTAATGGAATGTAAGGTGGCAGTGCAGCTTTTAAGCTTTAACTTTTCAGTATAATTAGCAGAAGTTTTCAAGCTGAGTTGGGTTGTTCACAAACTTTCCCCTTCTAGTTAGTATTCTATGCTCAAAATATAAAATGTTTATTGTTTTGTGGGTTTTTTTTTAGCTAGAACTGCAAAGTTGCAGATGAAGTTGCTTGTGCTTTTTGGACTGATCACATGTACGCTTTTCCTAAAACCATGGCTCAAAGTTGGAATTGTTCCCCCCGTGGGAATAAATGTGATGTCACAATGCACCTATCTCACAGACTCTTGTTCACACACACACAAATACTTAGCACTAAGAGCTAAAACATTTGATTTAAGGTGGACTTTAATTAAAGGAATCAATGAATTTAGGATGGCAGTGATTTCAAGGCATCAGTATATTTAAGGTGGCAGTGAATTTTAGGTATCAGCACATTGAAGGTGGTAGTGGTTCAAAGTATAAGTGTATTTAAGGTAGCAGTGAATTTAAGGTCGAATTGGTTTTGAGGTGGCATTGCATTTAGGGTTCCAGTGATTTCTCAGCTGGCAATAATTTTTAGTTGGCGGCATCTTTTTAAGTGACCGTAAATTCCAAGGTGGTAAGGAATTTCAAGGTGGCAAAAATTGTAATGTGGCAGTTAATTTAAGGTACTACAGCCTTTAAACTTGAGCTTTTCAACATAATTATCAGACTTTTTCAAGCCAATATGAATATTGTTTAACTTAGTAATATACTCCGACTCCTCAGGAAAAGCTGAAGATCCATCTAACAAACTTGGAGCAAAATCTTAAAACCTTCCAGACAGTTAAAAACCTCAGTGACCAGGAAGCTGCACATATTAAGGTGGGCCATCACTACCAGACTTCATATCTAACCTATAAAACAACCAATAAAATAAAAATGAAAGCTCGTTTCTTGTTCTGCTCCCAGTTTCAAGCCCAGAACACAGAGAAGCAGATAAAGGAGGAGTTTGAGAAGCTTCACAAGTTCCTCAGAAAAGAAGAGGAGGATGCCATAGCTGCACTGAGAAAGGAAGAAGATGAGAAGAGCCAGAGGATGAAGAAGACAATTGAAGAGCTTAATAAGCAGATCATGGAAATCAGTTCTAGAGTCAGAGAGTTAAATGTTATGCTAGGACATGATGCCTTGATTGTAAAGGTAAGACATTCCAGTTTACAATATGGCAAAAAGAATTTAGACACCTTTCTAATTAGAGGGTTTGACCAATTCAGCCTCCATAGAGAAACACTGGAAGTTGAGTGGGTTGGACTGATGTGAATGATGTGCATAATAACTAATGCTACATTATTTTGTTACTCAATTTTACAGGACTTCAAGAAGGCAAATGAAAGGTAAACACTGACCCAACCTTTATGACATTTAGCAAATACTCAGAGCGACTTGGAACTGTGCTTAGTGTTCAGTGAGAGAATGTTTCCTGGCTGGTATAAAAGGGTTAGAGTCTGGAACTTGCCATACCTAGCATGACGTGCCTTTTATAATGTTTGTGTCTTCAGAGCTCAATACACGGTGCCAGACCCAGAACTGCAGTCAGGAGCTCTGATTGATGTGGCCAAACATCTAGGAAATCTGAGCCACAGAGTTTGGAAGAGGATGAAGATTCTCTGTCCGTACTGTGAGTTACAAGCGGTGAACGGTGCAGTGTATATATTATTGTTTGCAGCATTACTGACTACAAATATATCGTCGCTGTCCAAAGGAAAACATGTATCTCCATTTTTGTTGATTTTTACTTTTATGTCTCATTGCTTCACGCGAGCTGCTGTTTACACTGGCTGTGAATTTCATGAAGAATGGACTGACAGAAACGGCCCCAAACTGCTTGGAAAGACGTCTGGTTCCATTGACTTCCATTCAAATAAAAAGAGGTTTTTGGCCTGTCCTGTAAAGTTGCCATTTTGGAGATATCTGTTTTTCTTTGGACAGTGACGATATATAACAGAACAATATACTCTCACTGGACTAGTGAGGAAGTATGATGTATGTTGAGTCTTGAGTCTTGACGCTTGAGTCTAATCAAACTAAAACCCTGTTTAAAAGTAAGTTGCTTGCAGTTACATCTTTCCACCGTTATTATTTTATAATGGCCACATTATTTCATTTCCACATGGTGTACACTTGTGAAAAAAATATCAGTAATTATCTGTACAACACAGAAAACAGAACATTACAAACCTAATATGAGGAAAATGTCTATGAAAACAGAACAGTACTGTTTTATTAAAAATTTAGATACACCATAGAAATACAGTAATATAGTAATTATCTAGCACTACAATTATTATTTATCTAACATAAAGGTATAATGGTAAAGTACAACTCGTACCTCTTATTGGCTTTTGGTATTATCTATCTCTTGGTTGGTGTCCACTACCCACCAGGGCGCTACCATACCATCTGGGAGACTGGGGTTCGATTCCCAGTCTAGGTCACTACGCTGTGCTACACCAATAAGAGTCTTTGGGAAAGACTCCTAACCCTACATTGGCCTACCTGTAATATGAATACCCTTGTAAGTCACTCTGGATAAGAGCGTCAGCTAAGTGCCATAAATGGAAATCTATCTGCATATTGGTTTATTCACCTTCTCTGAGTCGTCTTTCAATGAGTACAACTTGGGTTAACAGCTGAGCCAGGTTGCTGTCGGCAATAAGTGTAAATATTCAATATCGGTCCTGCAGAGCTCATGTAGGAGGTTTGCATTGTGCTGATCAGGTGACTTATGAGTTACACCAGCTCAAGCAGGCTAGGGATAATGACTACTTTCATTTTGATGGATTACTACAATTCAGCAACTCCCAAAGGTGGATTTCTAAACCCAAACAACTCCCAGAGATCTGTATTTTTATTTACTTATTTATTTATTAATTTATTTTTGGCATATTCTTGTAACATATACTGGGAAACACCATAAAACCATTTAAACTGTTATTTTGTATTTTACAGTTTACTGGTGGGGAAAAAACTGTAAAAAAAAAAAAAAAAAAAAAAAGTTTTTTAATTTTTTAAAAAAATTATTATTGTTTTTTAAGCCGTGTAGAATCTGTTAATCTGTTCAGCATGAACATTTCTTTTTTTTCTTTTTTTTTTTTAACTCTTCTACAGTTCCAGTGGTTCTGGACCCGAACACTGCAAACCCCTCCCTCAGTATCTCAGCAGATCTGAGCAGCTTCTCACACTCTGCTGAAAAGCTTCAACTTCCTGACAACCTGGAGAGGATGAGTGCATATGCAGGGGTTCTGGGCTCGGGAGGGTTCTCCTCAGGAACTCACAGCTGGGAGGTGGAGGTGGAAAATACTGAGGACTGGATTGTAGGAGTGGCTGAAGAGTCCGTCTTTAGGAAGGTAAACTGTGAAACGGTCCCAGAGAACGGGTTCTGCTGTTTGTGGAGGGATGGTAATGAGATTGCCGGAAGTTCCTTTGTAAGTCTAATAACAAAATCAGCCATTAAGAACATCCGTGTGACACTTCAGTGGGAGAAAGGCCTAGTGAAGTTTTCCAACCCAGATTGTAATATCGACCTGTATACCTATACACACACATTCACTAAGAAGGTGTATCCATACTTCTACAATGGCAGTGGGAAACCCCTAAAAATTCTGTCAAGGCCTGTGGAAGTCAGAGACCTAAAGATGTAAAGTCCTGGTATGGTGGGATGCTGTTACGTTAACTGATGGAAGCACTGATGGGTTCTAACGTTATGAGGAATTTTATTTATATTTTTATATCAGTACAGTAGCGGCATGATTTTGAGCATATCTAAATATTGGGGCATATATGCTGCATATATATCAATTATGTAACTAGAAATTGGGCATGAAATGATGTATTGGTGTTAACATAACCTTTTCATGGAAGTTTGAGACATTAGAGAGGATATACAGATTTTATTGAAGTACTGTGCTGGTGTGTGGTTGCTGGTGTGTGGTGATATATATTGTACTATATCGTATTACTGTATCATTAGCATGATCACTGTTTATGTTTGATTGGTAAACACTGGTACCTATAATTGTATTGGTGACATTACACCAATTTTAAAGAATTGGATATGCTTATAGATCATTGCTGGTAAAAGGATGTTGACAAATCAGACATTTGAAAAGAGTTATATTGTATTGTTCTAATAATAAAACATAGGGATGTTAATATTTCCACATGTATGTTTGAAAATGATCAAATAAAGTTATTTCAGTGTTTGAATTTCATTTGACATTTTGTAATTTTTTATGAAATACATTTTCAGCATTTTGGGAAAAGCTAATGATGATTGTTTTAAATCCTATTGATTAATAAAATATTCATATGTATATAAATTTACTGCAATAAAATATATAGATTTTAGGCTAGTACAGAAAGCTCACTGTTATTTAGCTAAGCCAGATATTGGTTTTTTTTTTTTTTTTTTTTTACAGTGATCTAGTCCTCCAAGGGTAAAGGAAAACACAGCTGTCGCCTGTTGGTCAAAGCTAGTAGAACATGTCAAGTGTTAAATATGTGATGAAGAAATGTGTGTATATATATATATATAGTTGCGGAATTACGCTTTACCAAGAACCCATGGATCATTTACCAAACAAAATACCAAACTCAGAAGTATTTACAATTTATTCTGGTTTTATTAGGGTTCTATGGGTAGACCTGTAGTAGAGTTATATATACTGTTCTACTGAAGCTCAGCTCATAGAACCCAACTGAAGCACATCTCCTAGACTTCTATTAAGCTCAGCACATGAAACCCAACTCAACCATATCCCATTAAACCCAGATAAAGCCCGTCCCATGAAATTCTACTGGAGCTTAGTGTGTAGAACTCTACTAAACGAAGGAGGGACTACTGTTATTCCAGTCATGGCTAGATAGCGAAGGGTTCAGTCCAATCCTACAGTGGAAAGCTGGTCACTGCTAGGCCACATTTCAGTTGCTTAGAAAGCCAATATTGCTGTACCCACATCACCATGCAATATGAGGTTGAACCTGCATCTGGCAATGCGGTAGCAATGCTAGCTTAAACAGTGACAATGAGGATCAACTCAGCAAAGCTTGCAGAGTGTCTGGAGGGCTGGTGGTCCAGAGGAATCAACACCCATTTGCCTGAAGTGCCTGCCTGAAGGGAGGAGCTCAAACAGATGATACAATGAGTTCCTTTGTTTCTAGTCCTGCTCCTCTAGAGATCCAGCAGTGCTGACAGATTAATACTGAAGGTTGTTTGTGCAGACCTGATGATGCATTGCAGAGCTGTAGTGGACTGTGATGGTGATGACAGACTCTATTATAGAAGTACAGAACTGAACCAACGGGTCTTGAAACAGGTTAGCCATCTTCAGCTGGCTCATGACATACATCCTCCGTTTGGCTTTCTTAGAATTTGGGTTTATGGCTGATGTACAACTTCACATCTTAGTGACTGTGGCTCCCAGTAACCTATAGAAGTTACGGTATCTGGAAGATGCTCTAATTCAGACCTACAATTTGGTCATTCCTTACACAGTTATGGCAAGCTACTGTTAGGAGTCAGGCCTTTATGGTTTTCCAGAAATAGATGGAATTTCATTCCTGGATGTAAATTGGAGGGACGAGTTGGGAAACACTGCACTACACTGTACCAACTATGGAGGACCCTGAAATGTGAGGGTTGCCACCCATCTCAGGCCTTTATGATTTTCCAGAAATAGATGAAATTTCATTCCTAGATGTAAATTGTTTCCAAATCCAGCCATTTCTATATTTTAGTATGAGGTTAAGGCAAACACTGGGGTTGATCACTCTCAACGCAATGTAGGGACAGCTGTTCTGGAGAGGTCCACGCCTGTTTCACTAAGCAGGACTTCTCAATTAGCCAGATGACCTAGGCTCAGAGACGAGGACTGTCCAACAGAGAGCTATTTCACGATTGGACAGGGTTGACTTTGGGCCTATGTTGTTTGTCGGTTGACGTGTTAGAAACTAGATAGCTCTGCCACATGATAACTGAGAAGATTAGGTTCTGCTGCTAAACTGACATCTACCTTCTACCGTCCAGCAGATCCCCAACCATTGAGTTTAGTATAAAATCAATTGGAGAGAATTCTAGTGATGGCAATTACAGGTTGATCGCTGGTAACATCTCGGCTCAGTGGGTGGTTGCAGATGCTTGCTGATTGCCGGTTAAACCCACTGTTCCAGGACCCATCCGTGTGTTGCTGTACTGCTTGTACAGGGTGGGACTGAATGAATATCTTGTCTTTTAAATAGAGATCATCTTCATGTAAAACTTGACAGAACTGGACTGGCTACCATGACATGCCTATAAACCTGTTTCCCTTGCTCAGTTGGCATTGTGGCAGATGCATCAGGAGCGTTCAGATCATCTGAAGGTGAGTTAGCTCAACGTTTAACCCTTAATCTTTAATGTTGATTCTGTACTTCTATCATAGAGAGTCTCATTTCAGATGTACTGATTACACCTCCTTTGGTTCCAGTAGAAGCTCTCGACAAACAGAAGCTGCTGGCGGTGATGGCGACCTCTCTCCTCCCACTAGAACAGGACCTGTCGTGTCCTGTGTGTTTTGAGATCTTCAATGACCCAGTGATTCTGTCCTGCAGCCACAGTTTCTGTAGGACATGTCTCCAGAGGTCCTGGGAGCAGAGTTTGGGAAAAGACTGTCCTGTCTGCAGGCACCAGGCATCAACAGATGATCTTCAGACCAACCTGATTCTGAGGAACGCCTGCGAGTCCTACATGAAGCAGAAGAGAGAGCGGGAGTCGGACCCCCAGAGATGTCCTCTACACTCCCAGAAGCTTCAGATGTTCTGTGTGGATGATGAGAAGCTGGTGTGTGGACAGTGTGTGATTCAGGATCATCAGAATCACAGCTTCTGCTCCATCAACAAAGCTGCCGGCCCACGCAAGGTAGGAACGTTTATCGGGCTGTGTGTAAAGATGGATGATTGATTGATTTATCATCTGCACAAAGAAGTAGAATAGATATGGGGTGTGTTCCTGCCGCTCATGTGAGTGCCTTCCATTCTGGACATAGCTGCCTAATTGATCTACCCATGTTCTAACCACCAACGTGTTCTGTTGTTGTTGCTGTGGTTAAGGTAGAACAGGTTATATGTGCCCAGGTAAAACTGAAGCATGTTTGTAATTCTATGTTCAACGCACTGGAAAGTTGAAACTACTTGCTTCTAAATGTATCTACGTTTGCAAAGAGAAGCTAGAAGTGCTTTTACAATCTTAAAATTTTCTTATTTTAATACAAAAATTACAATAAGAAAAATGTACACTGAAGTATACTTAATTTAACTATGTACTTAGTACGTTAAAAAAAATATCATTAGTGGTATTAAACACCTACTTAAATAGAACTTAATATTTAACTGTACTACTTGTATAGTATTCAACTGTACATTTAACATCTTAATGGTGTTTCAAAGTAGTACAGTATTTAATATACGTAAATATACCTAAGTACTTACTAAAGTACATTTCTAGTACTTTAAAATATCCTTAATTTTTAACTGGGAGTGCAAATTAGTTAACTTTTACGAAGTGCATTGATGTAATACTGAGATAAAAAACTTGCATGCAATTACATTTGTAATGTACAGAATAAAAACATATCTTTAAAATGGCTACTGTACAGAAAAGGGCAAAAACCTCATGTAACTTTAATGTAAGTCAATGGAACCAGACTTTTTCCCCAAGCAGTTTTGGGCTTTGGGCTAAATGAAAAGTTTGGACTTTTCATTTATCATGAGGTTTACACACAGTGGAAATAGCAGCTGCTGTGTTCAAATGATGGGTAAAAATAAAAATTTATCAATATGGAGACACATGGTTTTTCTATGGACAGGAAACTCGTCCCAATGTGCTTGAAATGTCCTTGTCAATATTAAAGTACATCTCAAGCACCTTCAAATATACTTCATTTTTTACCTGAACTGTGGCTTTTTTTAGGAGAAGCTCAAGACCCATCTAAGAAACTTGGAGGCAAAACTTAAAACGTTCAAAACAGTTAAAGACATTAACGTCCAGGAAGCTGCACATATTGAGGTGAGTCATCACCTCAGTCATCAGTCAGATATGAAACCTGCTCTATAAAATACAGAAATGACCATAAACCCCACTTTATCACCATACTCCCAGTCACAGGCCCAGGACACAGAGAAACAGATACAGGAGGAGTTCGAGAAGCTTCACCAGTTCCTCAGAGAAGAAGAGGAGGCCACCATAGCTGCACTGCAAAAGGAAGAAGTGGAGAAGAGCCAGAAGATCATGAAGACGATTGAAGAGCTGGACAAGCATATCATGGAAATTGGTTCTAGAGTCAGAGAGTTGGAGGTTATGCTAGAGAATGATGTCTTGGTTCTACAGGTAAGGTCACTTCCTGTTTCAGAGCCCTGACCTCACTAATGCTCTTGTAGCAAATCTTTGTAGCCATGTTTACAAATTTCATGCACAGCCTTCCCAGAAAAAGCCGTTACTTTATCAAAGGGAAACAATACATACATTAATAACCGTATTTTTGGAACAAGATGTTCAATAAGTGTCCCCAAAATGGCAACTACAGGAAAGGGCAAAAACCTAGTTTCATTTTCATGTGAGTTAATAGAACCAGACCATTTCTGTTGGTCCATGTATCATGAACTTTTCACATGGTGGAAACAGCAGCTGGTGTGTTCAAATGATGCGTAAAAGTAAAAATCAGCTGAAATGGAGATACATGTTTTTAATCGGGGAGCAACGATACAGTACTGTCCACATACTTCTGGCCATTGTGTCTGTACACTCATCATCAAAGGAATAGCTGGACTAAGATACACCCAGAAGGAATCAACCCACAGGAATGAAACTTGGTGGGTAGGTTTGGTATTGTGTAAGATGTTAATGATAGAACTTTCACAATCAGTAGTGTGTGTTACACAAACAAGGACGGGCCTTATCTCTAAATCTGACTGACACGACTGGGGACATTCAACGAGCAGTGATGCCTTCAAAGACTTATCCCTTTAATGGCAGGACTACATGCACACAGACCGTTACCACGACTGTGCTTAACATCACGTCACCGTCACCAAACACTGCAGTGGTGTCGTACCAGACTGTCATGGAGGGACTCAGAATGGCAGCGGGTCATCTTCAGTGACGAGTCCCGCTTTAGTCTTGGTGGAGACGCCCAACGAATCCGTGTGTGGAGGCACCGTGGTCAGCACCAAGATGAACGGTTTGTTGTCACACGTCCAAAGAGCCTGGTGTCCCTCCACCTCCACCCCTACCGCACCATCTGCAGGAACTGTGTGAGGATGTTCAAGCTGCATGGGATGGTTAGCAACTGAGACATTGTATGTTGCATTAGCAAGCATTGCGGCCCAATGACATATTGAGACACTACTTCTGTATGTGTAGCTCAATAAATATTGATCATATCAGTCCAAATTTTTCATAATTTATTGATCCTGGTCACCTTTATCTTCCTTCCCAACAGCACTGCAACCCCACACCACCTTCTGGGTGTAGCTGTTCTTTTGATGATGCAATGTTGTGTGGTTTGGAGTTAAATAGTAAATAACAGTGTGTCTTCTTTTTACAGGATTTCAAGAAGGCGAATCAAAGGTAAACACTAATCTGTAGCATATCCCAAATCTCTCAGGGCCTTCAGGGCCCAAATCAAGGCTAATGTTACCAAAATCTTGTATGGGCACTTTGATGTGATTTTGTTATTACAATTCCGTAACTCATGTCCCTGTGTTACCAGAGCTCGATACATAGTACCAGATCCAGAACTGGAGTCAGGCGTTCTGATTGATGTGGCCAAACACCTAGGAAATCTGAGCTACAGAGTTTGGGAGAAGATGGTGAAGCTATGTCCTTACTGTGAGTTACAGAGGGTTCAGTTTGCACTGTGTAGGATTTTACTGTTGCATTACTGAGTCAGGAAGAGAATCCGTGTTGAAATGTGGTGACTGTGCTCTACCCTGAGTTATCCTGTAAAGCCTGACTGCCTCAATCTGACATCGGTTTTATTACAGTATGGGAAACTTCTAATCCCTATTTGATTATCGTATGTATTTACATACCCAAAAACATTCTTCTAAAAATTTGCATACTATTACACATTTCCACCATAGGGGGGCTTCAGATCCCTTAAGTAAATGAAGCTCCCCGGACAAGAAATGAGTCACCTGTGACTGGCACGTACCTAATAGCGTGTATAACCTCAACGAGCACCTGCTATAGCTGGGAATGGATTTGGCATGGACTGGACAAATTGAAAGAATTGTGTTGTTGGCCACCAGATTTGGTGATTCCACAGTTCCAAAGAGAATTCCCTGTAGACTGGGATTTTAGCCACTGCTGGTAGACCTGTACGACCGTGCGCTTCCATGCACCTGCAGATTCAGCTACTTCCTTCACACTATGGTCTTTGGCCACGCCCACATGCAGTCCCTCCTTTTAGCCAATCATTAACATCTGCTTTGGAGCCATTTTCCACACATGGAACGAGACATTCCCTGCCTTTTTCACAATCCCATTACTCACCCTGCAGGTATTTGTAGCCCCATCATCCTTCTGCAGTGCCACCTGCAGGAGCCTAAAGTTATTACCACCTTAAACACGCAGGGTGGCTCTTTTTTTCAGTGAGCTTGCAATTAAATGAAATGTCCCGATTGTTCATGCAACTGTTCAATAAGACCTCAATAAGACCTCTTTTTTTTTTTTTTTTTTGGCTGTTCTACAGTTCCAGTGGTTTTGGACCCGAACACTGCAAACCCCACCCTCAGCATATCAGCAGATCTGAGCAACGTCTCACGCTTTGTTAAAAACTGTCAACTTCCAGACAACCCGGAGAGGATGAGTGGATATCGAGGGGTTCTGGGCTCTGAAGGGTTCTCTTCAGGAACTCACAGCTGGGAGGTGGAGGTTGGATGTAATGTGGACTGGATTGTAGGAGTGGCTGAGGAGTCTGTCAACAGGAAGAAGCTCTGTGGAGCGGTTCCAGAGAACGGGTTCTGCTGTATATGGAGGGATGGTGATGAGATTAAAGCTGCAGTCTCTATGAGTGCAACTGAAACTCTTATGACCAGTTCAACCCTTAAGAAGATCCGAGTGACTCTTCAGTTGGAGAAAGGTCTAGTGACTTTTACCAACCCTGCCTCTAATACAGACCTCTATACCTTTACACGCTCATTCACTAAGAAGGTGTATCCGTACTTCAGGAATGGCACCTGGATGTCTCTGAAAGTTCTACCAAGTCGCGATGGCAGAAAGGAAGCCCCAGCACAAAGCACAGCGTATTCCTTTCTCACTAGGTATCTCTTCGGAAATTCTTCGTAAGATTTTCTCTCATCAAATCATATGCTTGAAAACACAAGCATTCCCAAAAGTTTCAAAAGTGGTCTACATAGAAAATGAGACTCCTAACAACAACCAGGAGGACTTGGTAGACCCACCAACGTTGTCCCCATCAGATAAACAGGATTTTGGAGAGGAGAACATTGAGTTCTACTCTGGCATCAGATCTGAAAACATCCAAAGGTGTTCCTGTCCATCCTTCCACTGTGAGAAGACTCCTTAATGCTATGGAGGTCTGAAAAAATGTGCAGCTGTTCAAGAAAGTGAAGCATGTTTCCAAAAGTTCTAAAAGTGATCTACATAGAAAATTAGATTCCTAACAACCACCTGGAGGACTTGGTAGAGCCATCAACGCTGTCCCCATCAGATAAACACCTAAACTCCACTCTGGCATCAGATCTAAAAACGTCCAAAGGTGTTCCTGTCCATCCTTCCACTGTGAGAAGACTCCTTAATGCTATGGAGGTCTGAAAAAATGTGCAGCTGTTCAAGAAAGTGAAGCATGTTTCCAAAAGTTCTAATCCCAAGTTCTGTCCCAATCAGATAAACAGAAGAGGAGAACATCAAGCTCCACTCTGGCATCAGATCTGAAAACATCCAAAGGTGTTCCTGTCCATCCTTCCGTTATAGGAAAACACCTCAATGCTATGCTGCAGTCATTGTTACTGGAAATGACATATGCATATTAGATGCTTTCACATCCAATATTATTTTTGTATTTAGACATATATTATACCTGCCTGGTCACAATCATTTAATTTGATTAGTTACACATTTAATTAGTGGGAATTCTATTAGTATTGTAAACAGCTACATTTGTGTGATTTTGAATAATAAGGTATGATTATGGGCAGTGATGTATAGGATGATTATAGGATGATGAGATGTTTGAAATCAGTTCTAGTGTTTTGCTTTTAGTAGGGATGTTAATATAGATGTATGAAAATGAAGTGAATCAAATAAAGATTGCTTTTAAATGCTTTTACAGTAAACCATGTTCATCATTAATAATATTTGGTGATACTAGGAAGGCCTATGATCTGAAGGCCTAGGTCTAATACACAACAACAAAAATCTAATGTTAATCTGGGAGAATACAAAAATAAAAAGAAAGAGAAATACATTAACTTGCTCTTAAATTATGATTTTTTTATCATCAATTTGTCAGTAAGACTTGTCAGTCACACAGAATTGCATTTCTATTATATTCTATTTATATTACTAAAGATGCTCTAATTTCAAAAATTAGGGAAATTAGAAAGATTTAGGAAGGACAGTAGATGGCAATCAAATTCAATGGATTTCACTGGTCAATATACTGGGCCTTGGAATTAAGATGATGAAAAATTAACATATTAATTGTCATCAGGATAAAACACCCAAGGAAATAGTTAAACATTTCCTGCGTGTCAAAAGAGTTTTTTCTTTAAAATATAGAAACATAATTTACACTTTAGTGTATTAATTGATATGTGAAACATTATGAGAGACTTTGTGATATTTGATTTGATTGTTTTAACAATTTATATACTGTAATGTAAACCAGTGTTTGTACATTGTTAGAAAGCATTTAAAAAATATTTTTTGTTGTCGTATAATTATTATTTCTTTTATGAAAAATATTTATATTTCAGGAGTAGTTCATGCAGATGTCCGGGTAGTTCCAAGATTTCTAAACTTTTTTAATGCACCTGTACATGCAGTAAACGCAGAAAAAAAGTGTAATACTTGTTTTGTGACTTAATTTGGTGATGATGAAAAAAATATAAATTTTTTTTTTTAAAAAACATTTATTTACTGTATACTGGATACAGAATTATATCCCAGTTAAAAAAATGAAATATATATATATATATATATATCTGTCTTTATACTTCTAAATAGTATAAAGACAGAGGTCTTCCACTTGATAGTTTCAGTATTGTGAGATTATACTGCTCTTACTCTTTCTGTTCAAGCATGGTGTGCTAACTTACAGTGTTTCCAAACCAGAGAGTTAAGGGCTTGTCTGGAGGTTTTAACTGAAAGCAGTTTTCAAGGGAGCAGTCTGTATGTACACTAGAAAGGCAGATGCTGCCAGATTTTCCAATAGCTAATGCATTGAAGCAGACCTGCACTATTCGAATTTGCTGTTGCAGTACTCTATCAGGCAACAGGCTGAACACAATTCATTGTACCGTGCCTTTGAGTGTATATAGAATGACCGTAACCTTGAGATCCATTGAGATCTCGGTATGAAGACCTGGATGCAGCTGGAGCCCTCTTGTGGAGATCAATAGCATCTCCAGGCTTCTGACTGAACTCCATTCAAAGACCAGTGGAATGTAGCTGAGCAGTACACAGATAGGCTTCATTGCCCAACTTGGTAAGAAGTTAGGTAAGATGACTTTTACTTGCACCACTCCCAGTAGGACTGATTGTTCTTTTAGGAAAGGATAGAGGTGCACTTTACTGTAACCCCTTTAACTGATTCATGAATGTCAGTTTTATGTTTTTGTTATAAACATGATATACCGCCTTTCATTCAGCCAGATCATTTAAAGTGTTTAAGATGAGATAATCCAAACAACATTGGTAAAAGATCTGAGAGAATGGAAATTAAAACATGATCATAGATTTAAGAGATAAGAATGAATAATTCAAAATTCTATTATATAAGGACAGTACAGTGACTTTGTAGGAAGGAAGAGTTGTGGAACTGACAGTGTTGGAACTGAGCTGAGAGCTGCTCAAAGTAGGACGGATATAAAAGTGTCTAGTGCTAGCGTTCTTCTAATGCTCTCACTCAAGGGTTCTATTTAAGAGCAGTGCTGTTGATTGGGATGTTTTAAATTCTTTCATGCTGATGTCATCGTACTTAAATGGTGTGCACTCACTGTGTTTGTGAAGAGCACATTCTCATTCTCTATTTTATCACTCCACTTGCCATATCTTACCACAGAGCAGGTATGATGTGGGTGGAGGATCATTCTCAACACTGCAGGGACACTGACGTGGTGGTGGTGTGTTAGTGTGTGTGGTGCTGGTGTAAGTGGATCAGACACCACAGTGCTGCTGGACACATCAGTGTCAGTGCTGGACTGAGAATCATCCACCAACCAAAACGATCCCATCAACAGCATGCTGGACATGGTGTTTAAACACTCCAGAAGCACTGCTGTATGATCCAACACCACCACATCAGAACTACAACGTGTATCCGGTAGGTGTAGAACTGGACTGTCTACCACGACATGCCTATAAACCTGTTTCCCTTGCTCAGTTGGCATTGTGGCATACGCATCAGGAGTGTTCAGATCATCTGAAGGTGAGTCATTAGATCATTTGAGAAAGCTAAAGGTTTAGCTCTTAATCTTTGGTGTTGATTCTGTACTGCTCTTATAGAGAGTCTCATTTCAGATGTACTGATTACACCTCCTTTGGTTCCAGTAGAAGCTCTCGACAGACAGAAGCTGCTTGCGGTGATGGCGACCTCTCTCCTCCCACTAGAACAGGACCTGTCGTGTCCTGTGTGTTTTGAGATCTTCAATGACCCAGTGATTCTGTCCTGCAGCCACAGTTTCTGTAGGACGTGTCTACAGAGGTCCTGGGAGCAGAGTTTGGGAAGAGACTGTCCTGTCTGCAGGCACCGGGCAGCAACAGATGATCTTCAGACCAACCTGGTTCTGAGGAACGCCTGCGAGTCCTACATGAAGCAGAAGAGAGAGCGGGAGTCGGACCCCCAGAGATGTCCTCTACACTCCCAGAAGCTCAGTCTGTTCTGTGTGGATGATGAGAAGCTGGTGTGTGGACAGTGTGTGATTCAGGATCATCAGAACCACAGCTTCTGCTCCATCAACAAAGCTGCCGGCCCATGCAAGGTAGGAATGGTTTATTGTGTCTTTCTAGATGCCCAATACTTACAGTACACTAACGCATTACACATACTGAGTTACTGTACACCAACACTGCTTACAGCACACTAACGCATTACACTTACTGGCTTACTGTACACCAACACACTACTTACAGTACACTAACACATTACACTTAATGAGTTACTGCACACCAACACACTACTTACATTACACTAACGCATTACACTTACTGAGTTACTGTACACCAACACACTACTTACAGTACACTAACACATTACACTTACTGAGTTACTGCACACCAACACACTACTTACATTACACTAACGCATTACACTTACTGAGTTACTGTACACCAGCACACTACTTACAGTACACTAACACATTACACTTACTGAGTTACTGCACACCAACACCCTACTTACACTACACTAACACATTACACTTACTGAGTTACCGTACACCACCACGCTACTTACAGCACACTAACACATTACACTTACTGAGTTACTGTATACCAACACACTACTTACAGCACACTAACACATTACACTTACTGAGTTACTGTACACTGACACACTACTTACAGTACACTAACACATTACACTTACTGAGTTACTGTACACCAACACGCTACTTACAGCACACTAACACATTACACTTACTGAGTTACTGTACACCAACACACTACTTACAGTACACTAACACATTACACTTACTGAGTTACTGTACACCAACACGCTACTTACAGTACACTAACACATTACACTTACTGAGTTACTGTACACCAACACGCTACTTACAGCACACTAACGCATTACACTTACTGAGTTACAGTACACCAACACACTACTTACAGCACACTAACACATTACACTTACTGAGTTACTGTACACCAACACACTACTTACAGCACACTAACGCATTACACTTACTGAGTTACAGTACACCAACATGCTACTTACAGTACACTAACACATTACACTTACTGAGTTACTGTACACCAGTACACTACTTACAGTACACTAACGCATTACACTTACTGAGTTACAGTACACCAACACACTACTTACAGTACACTAACACATTACACTTACTGAGTTACTGTACACCAACACGCTACTTACAGCACACTAACACATTACACTTACTGAGTTACAGTACACCAACACACTACTTACAGTACACTAACACATTACACTTACTGAGTTACAGTACACCAACACACTACTTACAGTACACTAACACATTACACTTACTGAGTTACTGTACACCAACACGCTACTTACAGTACACTAACACATTGCACTTACTGAGTTACTGTACACCAACACACTACTTACAGTACACTAACACATTACACTTACTGAGTTACTGTACACAACACACTACTTACAGCACACTAACACATTACACTTACTGAGTTACTGTACACCAATACACTACTTACAGCACACTAACACCTTACACTTACTGAGTTACTGTAAACCAACACACTACTTACAGCACACTAACACATTACACTTACTGAGTTACTGTACACCAACACACTACTTACAGTACACTAACACATTACACTTACTGAGTTACTGTACACCAACACGCTACTTACAGCACACTAACACATCACACTTACAGTACACTAACACATTACACTTACTGAGTTACTGTACACCAACACACTACTTACAGCACACTAACGCATTACACTTACTGAGTTACAGTACACCAACACACTACTCACAGTACACTAACACATTACACTTACTGAGTTACTGTACACCAACACACTACTTACAGTACACTAACACATTGCACTTACTGAGTTACTTTACACCAACACGCTACTTACAGTACACTAACACATTACACTTACTGAGTTACTGTACACAACACACTACTTACAGCACACTAACACATTACACTTACTGAGTTACTGTACACCAACACACTACTTACAGCACACTAACACCTTACACTTACTGAGTTACTGTAAACCAACACACTACTTACAGCACACTAACACATTACACTTACTGAGTTACTGTACACCAACACACTACTTACAGTACACTAACGCATTACACTTACTGAGTTACTGTACACCAACACACTACTTACAGTACACTAACACATTACACTTACTGAGTTACTGTACACCAACACACTACTTACAGTACACTAAGGCATTACACTTACTGAGTTACTGTACACCAACACACTACTTACAGTACACTAACACATTACACTTACTGAGTTACTGTACACCAACACACTACTTACAGTACACTAACGCATTACACTTACTGAGTTACTGTACACCGACACGCTACTTACAGTACACTAACGCATTACACTTACTGAGTTACTGTACACCGACACGCTACTTACAGTACACTAACGCATTACACTTACTGAGTTACTGTACACCGACACGCTACTTACAGCACACTAACGCATTACACTTACTGAGTTACTGTACACCGACACGCTACTTACAGTACACTAACGCATTACACTTACTGAGTTACTGTACCCAACACACTACTTACAGCACACTAACACATTCCACTCACTGAGTTACTGTACACCGACACACTACTTACAGCACACTAACGCATTACACTTACTGAGTTACTGTACACCAACACACTACTTACAGCACACTAACGCATTACACTTACTGAGTTACTGTACACCAACACACTACTTACAGTACACTAACACACTACACTTACTGAGTTACTGTACACCAACACACTACTTACAGCACACTAACGCATTACACTTACTGAGTTACTGTACACCGACACACTACTTACAGCACACTAACACATTACACTTACTGAGTTACTGTACACCGACACACTACTTACAGCACACTAACACATTACACTTACTGAGTTACTGTACACCGACACACTACTTACAGCACACTAACGCATTACACTTACTGAGTTACTGTACACCAACACGCTACTTACAGTACACTAACGCATTACACTTACTGAGTTACTGTACACCAACACGCTACTTACAGTACACTAACACATTACACTTACTGAGTTACTGTACACCAACACGCTACTTACAGTACACTAACACATTACACTTACTGAGTTACTGTACACCAACACACTACTTACAGCACACTAACACATTACACTTACTGAGTTACTGTACACCAACACACTACTTACAGTACACTAACACATTACACTTACTGAGTTACTGTACACCAACACTACTTACAGTACACTAACGCATTACACTTACTGAGTTACTGTACACCAACACACTACTTACAGTACACTAACACATTACACTTACTGAGTTACTGTACACCAACAAACTACTTACAGCACACTAACACATTACACTTACTGAGTTACTGTGCACAACTGCTAAGGAGCAATGACAGGGTTTATTGTGGTCTGGAGACTTTATAGGAACCGCACTAATCCAAAAATGAACGCCTTAGTGGTTTGACTTTCCTTCACTGAAAAAACAGCATATTATTTTGGATGATGGTAAGTTTCACAAACATACGACTTAAAATATCAGTAATGCCAACTAAAGTCACCTTCTTGCTACCTACGCTATATGGTTCATGCATTTATTAAATAGTTTATTTATTTGTTTGTTTATTTATTTAGTTTGCATTTAGTTACTTTGTTCTTTTATTGGAACATATTTAGTAACTTTAATGTAGCCATTTAGATTTAGTGTTATCTACTTATAATATATTTTCTCTCTTTAGGAACAGCTCAAGATTCCTCTAGCAAACTTGGAGCAAAATCTTAAAACCTTCCAGACAGTTAAAAACCTCAGTGACCAGGAAGCTGCACATATTAAGGTGGGCCATCACTACCAGACTTCATATCTAACCTATAAAACAACCAATAAAATAAAAATGAAAGCTCGTTTCTTGTTCTGCTCCCAGTGTCAAGCCCAGAACACAGAGAAGCAGATAAAGGAGGAGTTTGAGAAGCTTCACAAGTTCCTCAGAGAAGAAGAGGAGGTTGCCATAGCTATACTGAGAGTGGAAGAAGATGAGAAAAGCCACAGGATGAAGAAGAAGATTGAAGAGCTAAATAAGCAGATCATGGAAATCAGTTCTAGAGTCAGAGAGTTAAACATCATACTAGAAAACGATGAGCTGATATTGAAGGTAATATTGTTACGTACTATACGGCCTCTATATGTGGATACCATATTAATTAGGGTTTTACATGTTCTTCATCAATGTGATGTTCTACGACATCAGCCCTGGAAGATATTTGTTGCCTAAATAGAATGCCCAGCTTTTGATGACTGTATTTGTAGTTACTAACAATCAGATGCCCAGATTTTCATTGACTATTTTTGGGCTAAATTTAGAAATTGGACAAACTAAACATAGCTCAAATGTTAATGCCTGGTATTGGGCTAAATTTGGACCAAATTGGACAGCCTAAACCCAACCCAAATTTTAACATCTAGTTCTGTGCTAAATTTGGAAAAAATCAGACAGATTAAATTTATTTCAAATTTTAAAATCTATATTTGGGCTAAATATTGACTAAATTGGACAGACTAAACATAGCCCAAATTTGAATGTCTTGTTATAGGCTAAATTTGGAAAAAATCAGACAGATTAAATTTCTTTTAAATTTCTAAATCTATATTTGGGCTAAATATGGACCAAATTGGATAGGCTAAACACAGCCCAAATTTTAACATCTAGTTTTGGGCTAAATTTGGAAAAAATCTGACAGATTAAATTTATCCAAAATTTTAAAGTCTATTCTTGGGCTAAATATAGACCAAATTGGACAGACTAAACATAGCCCAAATTTGAACGTCTAGTTTTTGGGTTAAATTTGGAAAAAATCAGACAGATTAAATTTCTCCCCAATTTCAAAATCTATATTTGGGCTAAATATGGACCAAATTGGATAGACTAAACACAGCCCAAATTTCAATTTTTAAATAGATAAAGGTAAATTTGGAGCAAATCAGGAAGACCAAACACAGGCCAAATCCCAATGTCTATTTTGGGGCTAAATTTGGACCAAACTGGACAGACTAAATGGCCAAAATTTCAGCATCTATTTTGGTGCTAAGTAAAGGCAATGATGGGCCGACCAGATTTAGCCCAAAAAACAACCTTTGGTGTTTGTCGTTTCGGGATAAATTATATCACCTGTAAGCCAGACTTTCTCTCCTAACATCTATGCCTGTCTCACTAACACTCTTAAGACTGAATGTAAAGGAATCCCGTTTCTAAAACTAGCCTGAAGCCTTTCCAGAAAAAAACAAAACAAATTCTGTTCCTTTCCATTCAAGAAATTCCTGATAGTCAAGGTTTCAGAATGAGATTTTCAATAAATACATAGTTGTGATAATCACATAGTTTTGGTCACAATATATATTCATAGTTCTTAATAATGTGGAAGTAAATCCATCGCAACAAGTAACCATACATACTTTATTATTTACCTTTACAGGATTTCAGGAGGGCAAAAGAAAGGTAAACAGTGATCTTTACTGTTGTGCATGTGCACATTCTCTCAGGTTAAATCTGCAAAAATATGCATTTAATTTAATAAAATTGATCATTAATGATAATTTGAATAATTTAAATATTTTGTGTCTTCAGTGCTCTATACATGGTACCAGATCCAGAACTGCAGTCAGGAGCTCTGATTGATGTGGCCAAACACCTTGGAAATCTGAGCTACAGTGTTTGGGAGAAGATGCAGAAACACTGTCCTTGTTGTGAGTTATAAATATTCTTGATCAATATTTTTAATAAAATAACTTGCTGAAATATAAAATTAGCTGTTTTAACTCTACATTGATAAACAGAATGCTTAAAGTCAGAGCCCCTAAAACCCACATAAATGTGAGCAAAAACAATCCAATAATCCAGCAAATATAGATAGAGATAGATAGATAGATACTTTATTGATCCCAGAGGGAAATTCAAGGCATCCAGTAGCAGATATACAAACCATACAGAAGCAACAACAGAAGCAAGATAGATTGTACAAACAGAGACAGAGACACAACACAAAGTATGAAAGTATAAAAATAGAGTCCTTAGTGTCTGGGTAAGGTATAAAGTATAAATGGAGGTAGTGGTAAACAATTTGCTAAGCAAATTAAGAAGATGGCTGTTGTCAGCCATATAGACAGTGCAAGTACGCAGTAATATAAATACTTTATCAGTGCAAAAAGTGTAAACAGTACAGAATGGAGTAGAATAATACAATATAAATAGAAATAGGGCATTTAGGAGGGAGTGTGTGCAGAGATGGGGGTGTGTCCATTGGAGGGACCGGAATGAAAGAGTGTCCAGAGTTTTTCATTTGCTGTACTGAGAGGAGTTGAACAGTCTTATGGCCTGGGGGACAAAAGACTTTCTGAGTCTGTCTGTGGAGCAGGACTGGGACAGCAGTCTGCCACTGAATGAGCTCCTCTGCCTGATGATCGTGCTGTGCAGAGGATGGTGAACATTGTCCATGATGTGCAGCAGCTTGCTGAGGGCTCTCCTCTCTGCCAGTGGTGTTAAGGACTCCAGCTCTAGTCCCAGCACAGAACCAGCTTTCCTCACCAGCCTGTCGAGTCGTCCAGCATCCCTCTTGCTGATACTGCCTCCCCAACACACCACAGCATAGAAGAGGACGCTGGCTACCACAGACTGGTAGAACATCAGCAGGAGTTTCTGGCAGATCCTGAAGGACCCCAGCCTCCTGAGGAAGTACAGTCTGCTCTGTGCTTTCTTGTAGACTATGTCAGTGTTTACTGACCAGTCCAGCCTCTCGTCCAGGTGCACACCAAGGTATCTGTAGGACCTGACCACCTCCACATCAACCCCCTTGATGGAGATTGGCTGCTGAGAGGGCCTGGACCTCCTGAAGTCTATACACATCTCCTTGGTTTTGGTGATGTTCAGCTTCAGATGGTTGGTAGTGCACCACTCCACAAAGTCCTCAACCAGGCTTCTGTACTCCCTCTCCTGACCATTACGCACACACCCCACGATTGCAGTGTCATCAGAGAACTTCTGCATGTGGCATAACTCCGAGTTGTATTTGAAGTCCGATGTGTACAGGGTGAACAGGACTGGAGAGAGAACAGTCCCCTGTGGTGCTCCTGTGCTGCTGATCACCGTATCAGAGGAGCATTCCCTGATCCTGACATGCTGTGGTCTCCCGGTGAGGTAGTCAGTGATCCAGGTGACCAGGTGCATGTCCACCTCCATCTTCATCAGCTTGTCTCTCAGTAGTAGGGGCTGAATGGTGTTGAAGGCACTGGAGAAGTCAAAGAACATGACCCTCACAGCACAACCCCCCTTGTCCAGATGAGAGTGAGTTCTGTGTAGAAGATAGAGGATGGCATCTTCCACTCCCACCTTCTCCCGGTACGCAAACTGCAGTGGGTCCTCAGCATGGTGGACCTGAGGTCTGAGGTGGTTCAGCAGCAGTCGCTCCATGGTCTTCATCACGTGAGACGTCAAAGCAACTGGCCTGTAGTCATTCAGCTCCTTCGGGTGTGCCTTCTTGGGGACTGGAATGAGGCAGGTTGTCTTCCACGTGGCAGGAACCCTTCCGAGACGTAGACTCAGGTTAAAGACATGCTGGAGGGGCTCCCCCAGTTGGGCAGCACATGCCTTAAGCATTCTGGGGCACACTCTGTCTGGGCCGGCCGCCTTCCTGGGGTGTAGTCTCCTCAGCTGTCTCCTGACTTGGTCTGCCGTGAAGGCTGGGGGACAGTGGGAACCGTGGGTGTTGCTCTGTCCTCCTGCTGATGATGGTGGTGAAGACTGAGATGGTGGTGAAGACTGGGATGGTGGAGGTGAGGGTGATGGTGGTGAAGAAGGTGACGGAGATGGTGGAGGTGAGGGTGATGGTGGTGAAGGTGACGGAGATGGTGGAGGTGAGGGTGATGGTGGAGGTGAGGGTGATGACAACAGGGTGGTGAATGCTGCAGACGGGTCGGAGGAGGGGGCAGCAGCAGCAGGACAGTCAAACCTGTTGTAGAAGTTGTTAAACTGGTTTGCTCTGTCCACACCCCCATCTACTGAGCTGCCACTGTTGTTCTTGCAGCCAGTGATGGTTTTCATTGCTCCCCAGACCTCCTTCATGTTGTTGTCTTGCAGCTTCCTTTCCACCTTTTTCCTGTAGGACTCCTTGGCCTCTTTAAGTCGGATCTTGAGTTCCCCCTGTACACGCTTCAGCTCTGTCCAGTTTCCATCTCTGAACGCCCTCTTCTTTTGGTTGAGGATGTCCTTGACGTCACTGGTAATCCAGGGCTTGTTGTTTGGGAAGCAGCGTACAGTCTTTGTGGGAACAGCAACATCCATACAAAAATTCAGGTAGTCCGTAACACAGTGCGTCACCTCCTCAATGTCCTCTCCGTGTGGGTGCAGCAGCACGCTCCAATCAGTGGTATCATAGCAGTCCTTCAGGGCTTCTTCTGCTTCAGGAGACCAAACTCTGAATGAGCGTGTGGTAGTGGGCTGCCTCAGTACCAGTGGTTTGTACTGAGGCTGTAGGAAAACCAGGTTGTGGTCTGATTTCCCCAGCGGTGGTAGTGGGGTAGCCCTGTATGCATCCCTCACGTTAGCATACAGCAGGTCGATGGTCCTGTTTTTTCCTGGTGGGACAGTCCACAAACTGGAAAAAGGCAGGCAGGGTAGAGTCCAATGTAACGTGATTAAAGTCACCAGAAATCACATAGAAGGCGTCAGGGTGTTGTGTCTGTAGCGCTGCGACGGTGGAGTGAATGACGTCACACGCCGCCTGCACTTCCGCCCGAGGCGGAATGTAAACACAGACAACAATGGCGTGTGAGAGCTCCCGCGGCATGTAATATGGACGGAGGCTCACCGCTAACAGTTCAATGTCCCGACAGCAGATCACCTCCTTCACGTTTACATGTCCAGGGTTGCACCATCTGGTGTTAATAAAAAGTGCGAGTCCCCCACCTTTGCGCTTCCCGCTTAGCGTCGGGTCCCTGTCCGCCCTCACTGTAGAGAATCCAGGTAGCTCCACGTTAGCATCCGGAGTGTCGGGGGTGAGCCAAGTCTCGGTAAAACAAAACAGACTACACTCCCTGTAGAGCCTCTGATTCTTCACCAGACATGCCAGCTCATCGGTTTTGTTGGTCAGCGAGTTGACATTCCCCATAACCACCGACGGAACCGAGGGTTTGTATCTCCACCGCTTCTCCGTCTTCTTAGCCTTTAGCTTAGCTCCAGCCCTGCAGCCTCGATACTTCCGCCTTAGTTCCGCCGGTATTGTTTGGACCACGCCACTTCGTCCCATGGGTCGGAGGGCCAGCAGTTGTTCGCGGGAATAAACACGATATTCCGCGCTGTCCCGCATATTAACGATAAAAATATCCTTAGGATATAGATAAGATGCACACCAGACGTGTGTAGAAGCAAAAAGACAAATAAATAAAGGTAGAAAACTAGAAAAACACACAATACGGACGGAGCTACTGGAACAGGCAGCCACTCGCGTCGGCGCCGGAAGTAGAAAAAAAAAAAAAAAAAAAAAAAAAAAAAAAAAAAAAAAAAAATTAAAAATGACATTAGACCATAAGGATTTCTAAGACTAGAACAACATCATAACTATACGTAGCTTGTGTGGTCCAACTTCCAGTAACTCTGTAGTTAGCAGTAACTCCCCATAGCACTTTAGTGGTGTGATAAAAACCACTCAAAGGTCCACTAGTAATGTGAATGACCCAGTGACTCACCATGACTCCCAATGCCCCCTAGTGGTGGAAAGGAACAGATGACAGTAATTCTGCTGAGATATCTACTTGAATTGTCTTTCAGCGAACTCATGATCATCACCTTCTGCTCAAGAAGAAATATCTAAAGCATAAAAGATAAATAAAAATAGTTATCACTAAAAATAAAAATTGTAAAAAAATAAACTTTTTAATGAAATTTTAAAAAATAAATCCCTTTAACAATGTGCAGAAATTCAAACCAGCTCTTGGAACTCCTAGGCCTATTTGGATGGGATTAGATCTACATGGGGAGTGGTAGTAATGTAGTCTGATTTGCACAGGATCAAGTAACTGATGTTACTGTTAATGGATAATACGACTGCTAGCAGCTAACTAGTAGCTGTTTTTCTCTTCTACAGTTCCAGTGATTTTGGACCCGAACACTGCAAACTCCTCCCTCAGCATATCAGCAGATCTGAGCAGCTTCTCACACTCTGCTGAAAACCGTCAACTTCCAGACAACCTGGAGAGGATGAGTGCATACGAAGGCATTTTGGGTTCTGAAGGGTTCTCCTCAGGAACTCACAGCTGGGAGGTGGAAGTTGGAGATTGTGAGGAGTGGGCTGTAGGAGTGGCTGAAGAGTCCGTCAGCAGGAAAGAAGAATGTCTAGCAGTCCCAGATAATGGTTTTTGCTGTATATGGAGGGATGCTAATGAGATCAGGGCTGGAATTTCCATGAATTTAACTGAAACTCTTATGACGAAGCCGGCCATTGCGAGAATCCGTGTGACACTTAAGTTGGAGAAAGGTCTAGTGACTTTTACCAACCCAGATTTGAATGTAGATTTGTATACCTTTGCGCACACATTCACCAAGAAGGTGTATCCATACTTCTATAATAGCAGCAAGTTCTCCTTAAAGGTTCTTTCATTCTGTTCAGTTTAATTAAACTGTATTGCTGTTATACTAGTACAAGGGGTACAGTATAAACAGTCCCTTTCTCTCGTGCAGTAATGAATTTTTGACAAAGGGGAAAACACCAAGCTTCACTCTCCTGCTTGGGAGAGCCATGATGCCATGAAGGTCTGAAAAGATGTGTAGCTATTCAAGAAGCTCCTCACTGAGAAAAGGAAATGGTATTTAATGACTGTTTTTAGTAGAAATGACACCTGCTTGGTGGTCTGTGACGTTTTTTTTTTTTATAGTAATCTAAATATTATCGCTGTTGGAGCGAAACCACCTAAATGTCCTTAGGTAGCTTAACAAGACACACTTTCAATGGGAGTTAATGAATTAAAGTGTTAAAGATTTATTGTAGTTTTGCTTTTATATCCAATATTAGTTTCACATATATTATACCTGTTTTATCACCAGTGTTTAATTTAATTAGCTGGTTGTGTATCTTTGTTGTAAAATTTGTGTGATTTTGAAGAATTGGGTATGACTATGAGCAGTTATAATATATATATATATATATATATATATATATATGTATATATATATATATATATATATATATATATATATATATATATATATATATATATATGTGTGTATATATATATATATACAGGATGATTCATGGGATTGTTAAAATCAGTTCTAATTTTTCTTGTAGTAGGGATGCTAATATGGATGTCTTTCATATCTATGAAAATGAAGTGAATCATATAAATATATCACAATGTGTGCTTTTAAAATGCAAGAAACAACATTCATCTTTTTTATTACTTGTTGATCATATTTAAGACCTATGGTCTGAAGGCTTTGCTATAATAGACGCAGTTTACCGCTAGAATAGAGAACCAAAATAGAAACAAACAGAGAATAAATACTGCACTTGAATTATACATTAATAAATGATCAGTTTGTCAATAAAAGTTGCTATTAGATACACAGGAATGCATTCCTCTTTTAGAGTATTGTGATCAGATAAAGCTGGAATAATGTTAATTATTATAATAATAATAATTGGAAAAACAGATGGATTTTGTGTACTAGAGCTAAGTTCAGGGCAACTGGTCCCTTTTTGTCTTTTTGTCTTAAATAATTAGTAGTCCACATATGGTTAAACAACTTACTTTCTATAAAATCTTAATTTTTTCAATATTTGAAATGGGTTTAAAACCAGGCCAGTCTATAAAATTTTGCCTATATTTTAAAAAGTAGTAATGATAGAAACATATTACTGGCCCAGTTACTTTTAGTTTTCTTCCACACGCAGTTAGATTTATGCAATTAATTATTATCATCATCATCATCATAAAATATTTGATAACTTCCAGACACTTTCTTCATACCTTACTTACTTAACCTCCTATTTAAAAATTCTCTGGGCACTTTCTTCTTCCTCAGGTATTTCAGCTCTATATAAGCAGGTACATTACTACGCACGCTGTTATGCTTTCCTACAGAATTTATTCTACTGGATGATCAATTATTATAATTATTACTTTTTTTCTTATCATATCTTATTATATGCAATCATTTAAGATTTTTTTGTTGTTTATGTTGTTAAAAGTAGAATCTAACATGTATTTAGTACATTATATATAGTACTACTATACATAGTACAGTAGATGATAAATTTCTGTATTATATTTTTGTTGGGTTTTTTTTTTTGTAGAAATTTAAGTGGATTTTAATGGTCAGTATTCTGAGTTTAGACGTAGGCTAAAAAATAACATATTTATTATAACCAGGTTAAAAAAACAAACAAATACTAAACCTTTCATATATTTTAGATGTTATTCCTAAAAACACAGTAACATTATTTCTCTATGACACCAGGCTAGTGTACTCTAATCTTCTATGTATGAAGTGCAATATGTTACTATGATATTATATGTAAATATATGTAATATAGCTTATTTACAGTTTTTTTTTTTCTTTGGTCCTCACATATAAAAATAAAAGGAAGACCTAGAAATAGTTTTTAGTTGATTTAGAGCACAGATACCTTCACAGAAATAAGGATCTCGGTGTAACAGATCTGCATACTGTTTTGTTACTGTTTGATATCTGATGAACTAAAATTAATTTTAAACAGCCGGTTTTCTTTCATTTTACTTAAATAAAAAACCTGAAGTTTTTACTAAATTATTTCTAGGTGTAAAGTATGTTAACTTTCAAACTTGCACCTGGACATTACATCAGTCTTCTTTACTGTCAAAAGCAGCAGAGATGCTGTGTCTGCAAGTATAACTGTTTATAATAACTTATTTTCTATTTAGTGTATGTACCCAATGATGACCACAAGGTGGCGACAGTACTGTAATAACTTAATGTGTTGCCCACAACCACAACCACAAGCACAACCGCAACCACAAGACCACACAGCCTTCATGCACCATTGCTCAGACATTTGTAAACATGGTTAAAAGCATTACTAGCATTCATAGCATATACAATACATATTTAAGCTTGTAGACCGATTCTTATGTTTGTCTTAAATTATTTTTTAGACATTTTAAGCCTGGGTCTTTGAAATTACAGAAATTACAGTTTGTAATGTTTTAAGCTTCAGCTTCATAAAGAATGTGGTGTGTGGAATTCTGAAGAATTTTTAAATTATTTCTGTACAGCAACAAAAACAGTTCTGCTATACATAAAAGAATCTCGTAATTGACTTTTCTCATAATTAGAATTTAGTATCTCATATGTACGACAGTATCTCATAATTAACATCTCACAATTTTGACGTATGCCTTAGTAATTACAATTTAGTGTCTAAGATGGCTTACATAAGTTTAAGTATAAGTATAAGAAGAAAAGTAAATAACATTGTTCAGGAATGCATTTTAATAGTTTATATTTTTTGTGCTCTTCCATATAAATGGGTCATATTTTATTGACAATATAAATTCTAATATTAATATTACCTTTGGAACATTAATCTACTAGCTGTGTCTGTAACTTTAACACACATAATAATAATAATAATAATAATAATAATAATAATAATAATAAAGAAAATATGGACTGACCCTGGGTATAAGTTCTCTGGTTTTATGAACTGAGCTTCAGTAAGGTGGCATTGGCTGAGCTTAATTAAGGATATATGAACTGTGCTATGGGCATGAGTTCTATGGGCAGAGCTTCTGTAGGGTTCTAGGTGCTGTGCTGCTATAGGGTTCTAATGGCAGAGCTTTAGGAGAGCTTCAGAAGTCTTCTGGAAATTGTTTGCTTATTTCATCTGTCTTGAGAAGAACAGATTGGTCACAGATAAGCAGGTTTTGTGAGCTGTCTTTACCTAATAGCCAAAGCCCCAGTGAAACCCACAGATTAGTTAAATTGTGTTTGTCTGGAATTGTTTATTAGTATCATTGTTCATCATTTCAATAGTAATCAATACAGAAATGCAGCTAATTCCACACAGCTGGAATCAGAAACCGGTTTATTGGCGCACAAGGAATTTGGTTTCAGTAGTTTGTGTCTCTCTAGTACTGACAGTGCACAATATACAGTATAAAACGACTCCACATATACATAATATATACATACAACTACAATACACACTGTACAATATACACTCTACACAGTATACACCATATACACAACCACTCCACAAATACACAATACATACAGACACCGTACAATATACACTCTACACAGTATACACCATATACACAACCACTCCACATATACACAATACATACACACACCGTACAATATACAATATATACCATATACACAATATACACAACGACTCCATATATATACAATGCATACAGACACAGTACAATATACACAATATATACCATATACAAGCAATAAACAAACTACAAATATTGTACAGTTTACACATTATTTACAAACAGTATAAGGAAGTAGTGTTGAGGTAGAGGCAGTATTAGTATACATGTATGGGGAAGAGACTGTGGTGTATAATCTGGCATGTGAGTGAAAACGGTGAACACTAAGGAGGAACAGGAGGAACTATGGTCCAGCAGATGATGTGACTGGTCAGCTGTTTATGAAGGTTCCTGTGCTCCTGTGTCTAGCTGTCTTGGTGTACAGGATCCTTGGTGTAAAGTTAAGCTCTGAGTCCAAAGTTACTAATGTATGACTAAAGTGCCTGGCTGAGGGTCGGAGCTCATTCAGGTTATGCAATGACTTTCTTTCTTTTTTATTTTTGGTCTTGTGAAGAAGAATTACTGGTTCCTGGGTTTCTAGATCCAGCAAGGTTGGCAGATTAGCACCGATTAGATGATGCATTCCAGATTTGCAAATGGTAGCAGAGCTGCACCAGACCATGATGGTGATGACAGGCTCCATGCAACTGAACCAGCAGGTCTTGAAACAGGTTGACCTTCTTCAGCTGGCTCATGATATACATGATCCTCTGCTTGGCTGTGTTTGAAATTAAGTTTAGTGTTGGTCTTGGTGACTGTGGTTCCCAGTAACTTGAAGGACCCCATAGCCTTAAGTGTGTGGGTGGCCACCCATCCAGAGTTTTCTGAGATCATTCTGAATTTTTTGCTGTCTCTTAATGTCTCTTCATTCTGGTATATCTGCATGTTAGTACTTTGTATGAGGTTTAATCTGCATCTGTTTCTCCGGTTAAACCAAACACTGGGGTAGATAACCCTCAACGTAGGTACAGCTGTGTTAGGAAAGTGCACTCCTGGTGACAGGTTCGATACTAGATAGCACTGCAACATAACTGGAGATTAGGTTCTGTTGCTGAACTGATGTCTACCTTATATTGCAGCTTCCCAACCACTAGATTTGGTATATGAGGTCAATGATGGCGCATGTAAAATTTCAGAGGTGGCAATTACTTGTTGGTGAATGGTCAAATTTTTGATTAATTGGCGGTAAATGTACAGTCAGAGAGGATAGCTCATCCTCTGGACGCTGCCCACAGGATGCTGCCCACAGGACCCTGCCGGCTGGTTGTTGAACTTTTTTTAGTCCAGCAGTGACACTGACCACTGTGGTGGTCCTCTGGGGGTCCTGACCTTTGAAGAACAGGGTAATACGGTATAGAGAGGAGCAGTAGAACAACCGAGTGTCCTATATGGTCAGCTGAGCTGATCAAATAGACAACGAGTGTAAATACAAGAAGGTGGACTTAAAGATGTGACTGCTAGGGTATGACTGTCTTCATGTAAAACTTGACAGAACTGGACTGGCTACCACGACATGCCTATAAACCTGTTCTCCTTGCTCAGTTGGCATTGTGGCAGATGCATCAGGAGCGTTCAGATCATCTAAAGGTGAGTTAGCTCAACGTTTAACCCTTAATCCTTAATGTTGATTCTGTACTTCTCTCGTAGAGAGTCTCATTTCAGATGTACTGATTACACCTCCTTTGGTTCCAGTAGAAGCTTTTGACAGACAGAAGCTGCTGGCGGTGATGGCGACCTCTCTCCTCCCACTAGAGCAGGACCTGTCGTGTCCTGTGTGTTTTGAGATCTTCAATGACCCAGTGATTCTGTCCTGCAGCCACAGTTTCTGTAGGACGTGTCTCCAGAGGTCCTGGGAGCAGAGTTTGGGACAAGACTGTCCTGTCTGCAGGCACCGGGCAGCAACAGATGATCTTCAGACCAACCTGGTTCTAAAGAATGCCTGCGAGTCCTACATGCAGCAGAAGAGAGAGCGGGAGTCGGACCCCCAGAGATGTCCTCTACACTCCCAGAAGCTTCAGATGTTCTGTGTGAATGATGAGAAGCTGGTGTGTGGACAGTGTGTGATTCAGGATCATCAGAATCACAGCTTCTGCTCCATCAACAAAGCTGCCGGCCCACGCAAGGTAGGAATGTTTATCATGCTGTGTGTAAAGATGGATGATTGATTGAAACAGGGAGATTTACTTCTCACCCATTTGACTGCCTTCCATGCGGGAGATAGCTGCCAAATTGACCTAATACTGCACTGCTATATTTCAAGCCTTCTTCTGAGTTAGTACCACACCTCTGTTAAATGAATAAACTAAAAAACATTTTATCAAATGTGCCCTAATATGGACAATTCCCTCCCCAAAAATGGTCCGTTTTATGTTAAGGAGAGAATTCAAACCATTACAATGTCAGGATCTACCAGGATCTGCATTTTCTAGCACTTTTTCTCCAGTTAAACGACTGAGGTAGGTGAACTCCAGGTGACAGGTCCATATACTAAATAGCACTGCAACATGATAGCTAAGAAGATTAGGTTCAGTTAGTGAACTGACATATATAAACAATTCTAAGCCGCTCAGCATTGCTACAGTCCTGAGATTCCTTGTGGGGGAAGCAAAGTAAAGACCGACTCCGCTAACTAGATTCCACACTAGGAGAACATCACTCAACACATCAAAAAATCTATGCCAGGAAACTGTGCAGAACACAATTACAAAAGTACAGACAGAGTCGGAAAGCTGTGATGGAATCCATAGAGCTAGATAAACAGTCCTTTTGAGTCATGGAGGATTCTTTGTGGAGTTTCTTACTTAGAGCCATGCAACTGCAGTCCTAGTAGGAACTATTTTTTCTAATGTTGAACTTCCTGAGATGCATCAAACAGTTAACTCTCATATAGACCCATTTCTGAAAGCCAGTGTTACTACATATATACGCTCCATTCTATGTTAAAACTTTAAATGGAATATGAAGGTTTACTGTCATATAGACACTTTATTTCTATTTAATTTGCTACTATAAATAATCTAATTGAATGTTTTGTGTCTTTGATGGGGTTAATTAAATGTGGCATGCCCTTGACTGGTATCAGGTATTTGTTGATCGTCCTGAAAGGTATCCGTCCAAAAACACTGGTTACTTCAGCTGCAATAAAGGTGAAGTTGTCGATTACTGCACCACATATTAACGAAATAGGAAGCACAACAGCATGTCTGTAACAGAGAGGTTGAGGCAGGTTGCAAACGCACAGTGGTTTTTATTAAGGTTTGTCCGGGAGACAGGGGTCAAAACACAGGTAGGTATTAACAGAGACATGTCCATGAAGAGGGTGAAGACAGCCAGAAACAAAACAAGGGTCAAAAACTCAGGAATAAACACAAACGTTACAAAACACAGGAATCAAGAACCGAAGGGAAACACGGCTTAGAACTCACGAGGGGAGAACAGAGACTTCGAGACCAGCCAAGTCAAAGAGTCTTAATGGAAGTCCAAATGAGGTCAAGATTAGCTTCAGGTGTGGGAGAGGGTGGAGCCAGGGTGGAAGCAGGAAAAGCAGTGCAATAACCTGAAGTAACCAGAGAGGGGGGTTGATGGACCTATGGACATGATCAGACAGACAGACAAGGATGTGACAATGTCAGTGAGTCAGCTAAGCTTGTATATATGTCACTACATTGTAGCATGTATGGTCAAGTTCTACATAACATAAACATAAGGAGTTTAAATAAATCGTTTTGTATAATATGCAGCTCAAAACTTCACACCAACCTCACATTAACCATCCTGAATCTATGGTTGGTGCTATTGAACAAACTCAAGCTGAATGCATTCAGGATGCCTCCAAGCACATCTAGCCTCGCCGTCTTGTAAACATACGCTTGAAGCTCATTCTTTTTTTAATTGAACAGCTTTAGTAACATCAGTATAGTCGATCAGTTTAAGTTTTACCTGATAGTACTCTGCTTTCATTTTTAGGAGAAGCTCAAGACTCACCTAAGAACCCTGGAGACAAAACTTAAAACATTCATAACAGTTAAAGACATTAACGTCCAGGAAGCTTCACATATTGAGGTGAGTCATCACCTCAGTCATCAGTCAGATATGAAACCTGCTCTATAAAATGACCATAAACCCCACTTTATCACCATACTCCCAGTCACAGGCCCAGGACACAGAGAAACAGATACAGGACGAGTTCGAGAAGCTTCACCAGTTCCTCAGAGAAGAAGAGGAGGCCGCAATAGCTGCACTGCAAAAGGAAGAAGTGGAGAAGAGCCAGAAGATCATGAAGAAGATTGAAGAGCTGGACAAGCATATCATGGAAATCGGTTCTAGAGTCAGAGAGTTGGAGGTTATGCTAAAGAATGATGTCTTGGTTCTACAGGTAGGATATTCTGTTATAAGCTATTTGGATAAAAGTACTTGGATGGCATTCTAATTGATGGGTTTGGCTAGTTCAGCCACACTTATGGCGTAAAATGAAGCACTCAGCCATGTAACCCACAGAAGCCATAGAGAAACTGAAACTAAGAAGGATTGAAGAACGTAGTGACCAGGGGCAGCTCAGCCATTTGGCTCTTGAGTAGTGGATATGACTTCTCTGGAGTCAAAAATCATATTCCACCATCTGGTTGTCTAATATGTGAATCTGGCTTTGGCTGAAAATCAGCTGTAGCTTGGCAGAGGGGGAATAATGTACTGAGGCTGTTCTTCACAAGTAGAGCGTTGAAGGGAATTCATAGCTCTACAGCATGCAACAGCATTCTAGAAATGATTCCCTGCAGCCATGTTAATAAATCTCATGTAAAGCCTTCCCAGAAAAGTAAAAACTGTTACTTTAGAGAAGGGATACAATGCATGTTGTCTGTGCAAGTACTTTTAAAACTGGTAACTTTACAGGAGAGGTCACAAACCTCATTTAACTTTAATGTAAGTCAATAGAACCAGACTTATTTCCAAGCGAGTTTGGGCCATTTCTGCTGGTCCATTTATCATGAAATTACACAGTGTAAACATCAGCTGCTGTGTTCAAATAATACATAAAAATCTAAATCAAGTCTAAATGAATCCTCGGGTTTTTGTAACAAGATGTTCAGTAAACACCTACATACGATGTCCACATACTTTTGGCCATGTTTGAAATCTTGCGTGGGTTTTAACTAAATAGTACATCTATTCTTAATTTTATTTTACAGGACTTCAAGAAGGCAAATCAAAGGTAAACACTGATCTTTGCAGTTGTGCTTTTTTTTCTGGTGTTCTGAAAAATCTAAAAAAAAATTTTTATGATTATTTAGAAAGATTTAACAAAGCATGTCCCTGTGTTATCAGAGCTCAATACATAGTACCAGAACCAAAACTGCAATCAGGAGCTCTGATTGATGAGGCCAAACACCTAGGAAATCTGAGCTACAGAGTTTGGAAGAAGATGATGGAGCTCTGTCAATACTGTGAGTTACAGATGGTTCCATGTGCACTGTGTAAGGTATTACTGTTGCATTATTGAGTCATGAAAAAAAAGTGGGCTGAAATATGGTGATCGTGCTTTATAAAGCCTGACATAATAATGTAAGAGTTGTTGTGATGGGAGATTTTTGGATTGCATCATACGTAGCTATTGAGGTTTAGTCTTACATGTGAAATTCTCAAGATAAGGAAACATGTTCAACCTGTATTCTGGTTGATCTGATAATGACAGTACAAGAACATAATTTGACCTTCAGCCAGTAACTGAATATATTTACATTTAGTTTATGAAAACTGAAGACTATGTGGGAATGTTCTTCTGGAAGCTGCATGCTATTACATGCTGTATGCTATTGCATGCTATTACATATTTCCACCATAGGAGGCTCCAAATCTTCAACATGTTATGCTCTTCTACAGGTCCAGTGGTTCTGGACCCAAACACCGCAAACCCTTCCCTCAGTATCTCGGCGGACCTAAAAAGCTTCTCAAACTCTTCTGAAGACTCTCAATTTCCAGACAACCCGGAGAGGATGACCGGATATAGCGGTATTCTGGGCTCTGTAGGATACTCTTCTGGAGATCACAGCTGGGATGTGGAGATTGGTGATAGTGAGGACTGGATTGTAGGAGTGGCTGAAGAGTCTGTCAACAGGAAAAAGCTCTGTGGAGCGGTCCCAGAGAACGGGTTCTGCTGTATATGGAGGGATGGTGATGAGATTAAAGCTGCAGTCTCTAGGAGTGCAACTGAAACTCTTATGACCAGTCCAACCATTAAGAAGATCCGAGTGACTCTTCAGTTGGAGAAAGGTCTAGTGACTTTTACCAACCCAGCCTCTAATACAGACCTCTATACCTTTACACGCCCATTCACTAAGAAGGTGTATCCATACTTCAGCAATGGCAGCAAACACTCCCTAAAAGTTCTACCACCAAGTAACAATGGCAGCAAGACCTCCTTACCAGGTTTTTCATTTATTGGTAGATATTTATTTGGAAATTCTTCATAAGGTATTCTCACGTGAACATATGTATCCAATTTGGAAGGAGAAAGTATGAAAAATAAATGAAAGATAATTGGGAAAAAACTAAAAGTTCTGGGCCAAAAAATGGGCCTCCTAACAGCCACCTGGAGGACCTGGTAGACCCACCATCACTTTCCCAATTAGATAAACAACACTTCTCCACTTCAATCCACTTCTTCTACTTTCATCTTTTTGAAAGGGTGGGGACATCATGCTTCAGATATGAGAATATTCATAGATGTCTCTCCATTGTGGAAATGCTATGGAGGTCTGAAAGCGTGTGTATATGTATGTATATATATATATATTTTTTTTTTTTCTTTTTTATGGTAATATAAATACTGTATATTATTGGAACAAAATAAATCCTAACCTTAGAAAATATTCAAGTATTAAAAATTACATTAATTAAATTAATTAAATGAAAGTCTTTTTGCTTTTACCTCCAACATATGCTGTTTTTTTTTCCATTCTGATTTCGCATAAAAAAAGAAATTTCATACCTGCATGTTCACTTTTGACTTACTGCATTAGTAAAAGTCGTTAGGTTATTGGTATTGTATTGGTGTTGTAAACAGCTGAATTAGGTTGTTCCTGTAAAATGAAGCATGGTTGTGGGCAGTAATCCAAAAGCTCTCGAGATATTTATAATAACATATATTGTTTTGTATTAGAAATAAAACGTAAAGGTGCTATTGCACATTTCTTTCTTGTGTATGTTTGGAATGAAGCAAATAAAGATATCACAACGTATGCTTTAAAACGCAATGTTAATTGTAAATATTTTATATCACATTTGGTGATTGTATGGAACTTAATGTCAGCATTATGATAGAGGCATTTCTTTTTTTCTGAACTAAAGGTTTAGCTAAACCAGTCACAGTTCACCACTGATGAAAAGACCAGTAAACCAAATCCTACCAATAGTTTAAAAGACGAATAGAGAGCAGGTGACGTGGCATTGGTGTATTCTTTCTGGGTTGGTTTTGGCAAGACACTGGTAGGACTTAGTTACTGATAGTCACAGTAACAGAACAGATACGAGAAAGGCTTGTTTAATGACCTGTTTGAGACACACAAGGATGTGGAATGCTGCTTTGACCAGGCAAAGGAATTCTTCACCAAATCCCAAATCATGATACACATACCTTCACTGAGGACACCTTTACATGAGGCCCACATGTGGAAATGTCACGCCTGTTGGGACCAGAGTATTTCAGCCATTCACACTGACACAGATGTGTTTCCTATTTGCTGCTCTGCTGTTTATTGGGATGTTTTAAATTCCCATCATTCCATCTTACCTAACCAGGTATGCACTCATCAAGCACTTTAAAACACATCCTGGTTTCCACTCTTTCATCAGCTCCATATCTTACCACAGAGCAGGTGTTTTGTGGGTGGTGGATCATTCCTAGCACTGCAGTGATGCTGTAGATCCATGATTTTGATATGGAAGACGTCCAGCACTTCCAAACTGAACTTCAAGGCAGCTCTAAAAGAGCTCCTAATGTTTGTGCAGAGTTGAAAGAGTAAAGGGGTGAAGACATCCATCTCTGCATGACTCTATGAATCAGGTCTTTATGGTAGAGTAAAAAAGTTACACAGCATGTGAAGAGATTCTCTGCTTTGCTGAGATGGAAATTCAACTCTTTTAGCAGAAGAGCAAGCACTGTGTATAGCCAAAGGCTTGCCCTGCACATCACTCGGCTTATAATATCCCTTTGGTGAAACATGGCGGTGGTAGCATCATGCTAAGAACTGGCTGATGGGTGATTGCAGCTCAATACAGGGGCTCCCTCAAAAAAAACTGCTCCGGAGAATACATAAACTCAGGCTGGGGCTACAGTTACACAGACCATCTAGGTAAACACTAGAGAGCATTTCTCAAAGATGCCAGCAAAGCATCACAGCTTTTTCACCCTAGCATATAAAACCTAGTGTGGGAAGTGTGTTACAATTACTCTGTCCCTGACAGAAACACTGGACTAATTGTCCAAATGACTTAAGCTCAGTGGCCACTTGTGTGACAATAATTGTAGAATTTTATATATTTGTTAAAACTGTATCTGCACTTTACAGATGGTCCCTGGCCCTTTATAATTAGTGCCATCTGGTTCCTCATCTCTTGGAATGTGTTGTACATTGTTAAACAGCATCTGCACTTTCAGACAGTCCCTTGTCTTTATAAATAACACTAACTGGTTCCCTTATCTCTTGGAATGTTGTAAGTATTTAAAGAGTATCTGCTTTTGCTGTTTACAGATGCTCCCTTACCATTTAAAAATTAACATCAACAGGTTTGTCATTTCTCTGAATGTTGTACGTATTAAAACAGTATCAGCACTTTACAGACCCTCCATTACAGTCTTCAGTAGCTGCTGCAGTCATTCCAGCTTTTGATCAAAAGTACTCAGAGAAATGGAAAGATCAGGAACCTAATAAAGTACTTTACTAAGTACTGTGAGTGATGTATGTTTTGAAACAGCATCTGCATTTTAGCCATAGTCCCTTAATCTTTATAAATAATGCCAACAATGTTGTATGTTTTTTGTTTTTTTTTTACTTTACAGACGGCCCCTATGCCTTAATAAATAATATCAACTGTTTCCTAATCTTGCTTAATTTTTTTTTTTTTTTTTTTTTTTTTTTTTGCGCAGTATCCTCACTTTATAGACGGTCCCTTACCATGTGCAGCAGCAGCAGCTTCTAATGGATAGATCAGGGACTTCTGAGGGAGTATACAGTGTGTTCTCTATTCACTGGTTCATTCCGTCTTAGGAAATGTAACATTAGGGATTGTACGAGGCTGTTTGGGAGCAGTAGGAGGAGCGAGACGCGAACATCCACTGAACATCCATCCTACATACACCTAGCTTTCCCGAGCTTCCTAACCCCGCCTGGCTCCTCCCACACACAGTATTCCTGTAGCGGATCTTCAGCGCACTTTAGCAGGCACTGGATCCTTGTCTGTGTCTCCTCCTACCCTTCAGTGCTACTGTGTGAATGTCCTGGCTGTGGGTGGATGTGCTTCACAGCCGCAGCGCTTCAGTCTGACTCTCCGTGGCTTTACTTTCACTTTCGATTCCGTCGGGCGTGGCAACAATGGCATCATCTCTCTCCCCGCTGCACCAGGACCTCTCGTGTCCCATCTGTCTGGAGATCTTCACCGACCCAGTGATTCTGTCCTGTGGTCACAGTTTCTGTAGGGCGTGTCTACAGGAGAGCTGGACTGATAATCCAGGAAGAGAGTGTGCGGTCTGCAGGCGCCGCTCATCAAGAGAGCATCCTCCTCAGGACGTGGCTCTGAGGAACGCATGTGAGACCTACATCCAGCAGAAGAGAGACAGTGACTCTGATTCACAGGGTCGGTGCTCGCTACACTCTGAGAAGCTCACTCTGTTCTGTGTGGATGATGAGAAGCTGGTGTGTGGACAGTGTGTGTCTCAGGATCATCAGAACCACAGCTTCTGCACCATCAACAAAGCTGCTGGTCCACACAAGGTAGGAGGGAATGCGTTTCACTGTTACTGGTTTGACTGAGATTCATTTAGAGTGAGTTTGGTGTGAGGTGGCTCAGATGTATTTTACGGTGGTGGTGGTGGGAACCAGGGGTCTCCATCCACAGCACACTCATAGACACATTATATACTATGACTAAATGTCCTCAGTGAGTCATCCCGTAATGAGTCAACCATTACCACGACTGTCCTTAACACCACGTCACCGTCACTAAAGACCGCAATAGTGTCTGAATGACTTTGTTTACATTTTGGCTTTCTAATTATATATACATTCAGTACATGTACTAAATGTACTAGTGCTTCAGAATAAAAGTCCCATTACACAACAGAGACTAAATGAATGGCGGTAAAGTGGGTTACAATGAGTAAAACTCTCTTTTAATAAAATAAAATTTTAATAGAATAAAACTCTATAATAATGATATCCTACTAATTCTCAGTATTCTCAATATATAAATAAATAACAGGAAAAATAAATATTTCATTTGTTAAGTTATGCTGAATATTGTATATTCCAAGTATTATCTTAGTCTGTAGTTGATCCACCGGAGATGCGGAACCTCTACAACCCCATGCCAAAACGTCTGGCATGTTGTTTTAGCAGACATGGCCGCTCAACACCATATTGAGACTTCTGTATGTGTAGCTCAATAAATATTGATCATATCAGTCTAAATTTATCATCAGTTATTGATCCTGGTAACCTTTATCTTCCTTCCCAACAGCACTGCAATCCCACACCTCCTTCTGGGTGCAGCTGTTGTTTTGACGATGAGTGCAGTTGGAAATGACGGTTATGAAACTATATGATTTATAAATTGGTTTCTTTAAGGGCTGTTTTTGGAATATCTGTTCACTTGACAAAAACATGCTCCGATCCCTAGATACAGTTCTTCTCCAGTGAGTTGGTTCCTGTTTAATACTTTGTGTCTTGTTAGGAAAAGATACAGACCCTTCTGACAGGCTTGAAGATGAAGCTTCCCATTTTCCAGAAGGTTAAAGAGACCAGTGATCAGGCGGCTGCACATATTAAGGTGTGTGTGGTCAGTAACCATCTGCGTTTATAACCAGCCATTTAACCCATCTAACATTCAATCAGTGAACACTCTCTCGTGTCCGGCTCCCAGTCTCAGGCCGAGACCACAGAGCGGCAGATACAGGAGGAGTTTGAGAAGCTTCACCAGTTCCTCAGAGAAGAGGAGGAGGCCAGGATTGCTGACCTGAGGAAGGAAGAGAATGAGAAGAGCCAGAGGATGAAGAAGAAGATTGAAGAACTGGACCAAGAGATGAAGGATATAAGTGTCAGAATTGCAGAAACAGAGGAGAAGCTGAAGGATGATGTGCTGGTTCTGCAGGTAATAACCAATCATAACAGCTGTTAGGAATATGGAATAACATGGAATGATAATGGAATCATATGGAATACCATGGAATAACTTAAATAATCAATACTTTATCACCTTGTTTACAGGATGTCAAGATGGCGTATGAAAGGTGAGAGTTATTCTATCATTTTTCATGTTGCTGGTTTCTATCTTATTAAATAGTTGCACTGTGTGTGTTTCAGAGCTCAGTATAGAGGTCCGGTTCCAGAATTGGACTCAGGAGCTCTGATTGATGTGGCCAAACACCTGGGCAATCTGAGATTCAGAGTGTGGGAGAAGATGAAGACTATCTGTCCTTACTGTGAGTAATAAACTCCTGCATTTCTAATGTCTTATGAAGTGGATGTCCACTGCTGTCCTGTAGGGGGCAATATATCACACCCATCTAGGTGCCATCTACTCATCTACCTGGTCTCTCCAATCCCAGCACAAAGGTACAAGTGAGCTGTGACGTTGAATTGGCATTGAACAGTTTACTAGCACTGGGACTAAGCTTTCTAACACCATTGCCTGGCCTGTTGGCTACAAGAATTTTATGACATTTGACAAGCCAATTTGTAGTTCTTCGATTCATCAAGCCTTGTCTTTTGGGTCTACTACTGTAGAATAATTCCACATACAATCCACATCTGCTTTCTTTACCAATCGAACATGCAAAAATTCCAATCTGTCAAAAATGATGTGACAGTGGTAAAAAATTTACGTTGACAATCATAGATATTATATACAGACTTACATCCATAATAGTACCCACCTAGTATGGATACCCCCATAGTTACACCTTAACAACCACCAGGAACACCATAAAACCTTATAGCCATACAAGAGAAATTACCTAAAATACCTTAGCAGCAACCTGGTAACAACCCAGAAATCACCATCACTGTGTAATCCCAATGAAGTTATCTACGACTGCTTACTATATAATCTGACTGTCCGGATGGGAATCAGGAATCTGCAAACACGCCAGCCAAAGCCACTAATAAAGCCCAGTGGCACTGCAGTGGCTCAGCAAATTGGGCACATGCAACAGTTTGAGTTAGTTGCAAAATAGAAGGACCAGGCTAGAGCAGTGCACCTAGACTCAGCACCTAGGAGTCCAGCCCTGCAGGCCTTGCTAGACCTCCCTGCTGATGTGTCGGTAACTAGATGAAAGTGATTAAGGTTCTCTATAGTAATGAAAGCATTTAGCTTTTAAGTAACTCTATTTATAGTAACAAAAGTAATTAAGCTACTGTTTATAGTAATGAAAGTAATTAAGCTACTGTTTATAGTAATGAAAGTAATTAAGTAACTGTTTATAGTAACAAAAGTAATTAAGTAAATCTGTAGTAATGAAAGTAATTAAGTAACTCTATAGTATTGAAAGTAATTATATAACTGTTTATGGTAACAAAAGTAATTAAGTAACCCTGTTTATAGTATTGAATGTAATTAACTATTTATAGTAACAAACGTAATTACTGTTTATAGTAACGAAAGTAATTAAGTAGCTCTATAGTATTGAAAGTAATTAAGTAACTGTTTATAGTAACGAAAGTAACTCTATTTATAGTATTGAAAGTAATTAAGTAACTCTATAATAATGAAAGTAATTAAGTAATTCTATAGTACTGAAAGTAATTAAGTAACTCTATTTGTAATAATAAAAGTAATTAAGTAACTCTATTTATAGTATTAAAAGTAATTAGGTAACTCTATTTGTAATAATCAAAGTAATTAATTATATCTATAGTACTGAAAGAAATTAAGTAACTCTATAGTATTGAAAGTAATTAAGTAACTGTTTGTAATAATGAAAGTAATTAAGTAACTTTACTTATAGTATTGAATGTAATTAAGTAACTCTATAATATTGAAAGTAATTAAGTAACTGTTTATAGTAATGGAAGTAACTCTATTTATAGTATTGAAAGTAATTAAGTAACTTTATTTGTAGTATTGAAAGTAATTAAGTAACTCTATTTGTAATAATGAAAGTAATTAAGTAACTCTATTTATAGTATTGAAAGTAATTAGGTAACTCTATTTGTAATAATGAAAGTAATTAAGTAACTCTATAGTAACACAAGCAAATAAGTAACTAGGTATTAAAAGTAATTTATTTATTTATTTATTTATATAAATACACACACACAAATATATTAATGTATTTTTATATATGTTTATTTATACTTATATACAGTTCCAGTGGTTCTGGATCCCAACACTTCAAACTCCTCTCTCAGCATATCACCAGATCTGAGCAGCATCTCACACTCCGCTGAAAAACCTTCAAACTTCAAAGACAACAACCCGGAGAGGATGAGTGCATACGCAGGTGTTCTGGGCTCTGAAGGGTTCTCCTTAGGAACCCACAGCTGGGAGGTGGAGGTTAGAGATGGTGAAGAGTGGGTTATAGGAGTGGCTGAAGAGTCTGTCAACAGAAAAGGACCTTGTGTAGCTTCCCCAGAGTATGGATTTTATTGTATATGGAGGACAGGCAATGTAATTACTGCTGGAACTGCTAAGAGGTCTAGCAAAGTAGTTGTGAATTTACCTACAACCATCAAGACAATCCAGGTGTTGTTTAACCGGGAGAAAGGTCAGGTGAAATTCTCTTCAAAAGATAATAACAGATTCATATACACCTTCAAACACAAGTTCACAAAGAAAATGTATCCCTACTTTCATTATAACGGCACAAATTCAGAGACTTCACTGAGGATTCTGTCTTCATTGCCACAAGTCTCAATTAAAAAGTGACAACAGGACTTTCATTAATTACTCAGCTTAATAAGTTCCAGGTCTACACCACCCACCACCAGATGTCCTTCTTAAGAGGACTGATTCATCCCCCTCATTACTGCTCACCATTCATTCATCACTGCAGTCTCTCCATTTCTCTGTTTACTGTATTACCCTGTCCTGGTCAGGACCCCCACAGGACCACCACAGAGCAGGTATTATGTGGGTGGTGGATCATTCTCTGTACTGCCGTGACACTGATATGGTGGTGGTTTGTTAGTGTAAGTGAATCAGACGACTGTACAACTCCAGAGTGCTTCAGTATGGTAGTGACAGTGGGTGTAGATAGGAGGTGGTTTTAATGTGGTGGCTGATCGGTGTGTGTAGTGCTGATGATGGTAAATAGTGGTAAATCTTAAGGGAATGGATTTTCTATGGGTGCTATTTTTATTTTTTTGTTGTAATTTTTTTATAACAGCAGCCTGCATGTTCCTCTCCTCAATAAAAACCTTCCGAAATAGAATTTAGGGCAAAATTTCATCATGTAGCAATTGTGAAACAATGTCTCAAGGTAGCTAATTCATAGTTAATATTTATCTTTCTGCTGGGGGTGGGGTGGGGTTTCTGTACAGTGTTTAACTCTACAGACATTTGGACCACTTGCATCACTGTCATTAGCTTACGTCCATGTCTCACTTTTTTATGATCATCTTAGCGTTTTTTGTACAAATTGCAATCAGGAAAAATAGAAATGTGTGTAAAAGGGAATGTGATGCTGGCAGGAGCTTACTTTCATCAAACTGACTTTAGCCATAAATGCTGTAGTGTTTTCTGGTCATCTCTCTTTTTTAAGAGCTGAAGCTTGGCGGCTTTAGGTGTAAACTTGTGTAAATGTGTGTAAACAGAAACGTAAAACTTTGTAAAATTACTGGGATGTTCTGTGCTAATAGAGCTTGTTGAAACTTTGTGTTTCTGTGTCTTTGCTATTAAATAAAACCATCCAAAACCTTAATTAGTGGCAGATCTCACATGGTAATGACCACAAAGACACCTGGAAACTGGTTCTTCAGGGGTTCTTTAGTACCTTTAGAAGTGGTCCATTTAGAAATGGTTACATGGTAGAAATGTTCTTTGCCTGGTGAAAATGAAATGAAATGAAAATGATGATGATGACCTTTTTGGTGCAATAGAACCACTTTCAGAAAAGTTACTGCCACTGTCCAGGACTCACTGTCTGGCTTTGGCTGTCAATACATGGTTAAAGATAATTGAATAAAAAGCAATAATAATAATAATAAAATATATGTCTTAGAAATAATTATAATAATTTTCTATTGTAGTCTCTCAGTTTCTTTTGTTAATACATTTAAGGCATTATTATTTTAGGCAAAAGCTTCAGCTGAAACCATCAGTTCCATCTTTCAAATATAGAAAGATGGAACTGATCTATATTTTGGGGATTTTAATTGTCATTTCACATTTCATTCCATTCACTTTGAGTTGTATTTGTAGTTTATTGAACAACAATGTTTGATGTTTATTTCTCCTTTAAATAATATGATTATATAATCTTGTGAATATTAATGAGAGATAACTCTTCCCAGCGGGTAACAAATGGTCAAGGGAAGCCAAGCTTTTGGTATCAGTATGGTTTATAAATGGTAGAAACACACAACAACAATATATAAGAACATATATAGAACTAACAGAAGTCGAGAAAAAAAACAGGTATATAACATCTGTAAATTGTAAACTGACACATTAATCACTTATACAGTCTCGACTGGAAATGGCGTACTGTCTATGACAGGTAAAGCTGATGATGCTGCATGTTTGGATTTATTATTATGGTATTGTTACAATAACATTGCAGCAGCCATAGAACTAGACGTTTGCAGGATCTGTATGAAAGACACAATTGAAGTAAGGAAGCTTCCCAATAATCCATTCACTCAGTGATCCCTCATGTGTACAGACTAGTCACTTTTTAGTTCCAGATACTGGCAAATACATCGTATTTACTTAATCATGAGAATTACATATTATGCTTAGGAGTCAAACACTGTGTTGTAAAAAAGGGCCCTCTCATTGTCACATTTCATAGGTGTGAACAAAGTCCAATTACCTTCATTTAAGATAAGACAAGATAACCTTTTATTATCCCACATGGGGAGATATATATATTTCAAATGACCACGATATTTCAGCTCCGCCCCCGGTGCTACTGGAACTCACTGAAAAGGTTGTTAAATTCTAAAAATGTGCAACACCTGCCCAACATCAGATGAAATGAAGAAGCTTTACTTTAACTTCAGGGTAAACTGTGTATGAATCTTTAGACATGAGTAGTATAGTGATCTCTGATGATACGTGGAGGAAGGTGATTTGGATGTTTGAATTTAGCCTGATAAAGAATATGTTCTGAAGAATTTAATAAACAAACAAATCAATATCACATGAGCTGAACCCACTTGTAAACTCTCATTAATTCACTGATTAAAAAGGGAAACTAAGACAGGGTCAACCAATTTGGAGGCATCACTGCTCACTGAATGTCTGCAATCATGTCCGTTGGGTCACTCAGGCACAGCGGTAAGGCCGGTCCTGGCCTACATCAAGCGTGTGGTCAAGAATGAAACTACCTACCATTGTATTGACTTTATCATTGAGGGACCTGAGAATTTCATGTTATGCTTAGGAGTCTTGACTCTCCTTTTTTTTTTATTATTTATTTTTTTATTCATACACACATGATATCAGTCTCAGATCAGCAGATTCAAACACTGTGTTGTAAAAAAGGTCTCTCTCATTTTCATGTTTTATAGGTGTGAACAAAGTCCAAATACTGTCACTTAAAAGAATCACTTCATTTCAGCTCCGCCCTCCATTTTACTGGAACCTTCTTAAGACTTGTTGGAGGTCTTGAACCGAGCTCAACACCAGACGAAATAAAGAAGCTTTACTTCAACTTCAGCTGAAGGTAGGGTAAACCGAACATTCATCTTTAGATATGATGGGTGTAGTCATCTCTGTTGATGCGTGGAGGAGGAGAATGAGGATGTATCTAATCTAATCTAATCTAATCTATCTGGACTGGTGTTACCACCGGAGGTCCAGTAATGTAGTTTATAAGGGATTTATCTAGGAGAGGGTAAACCAAATTGGGCACATACCCTTGGTGTCAACCCCTGTGAGAAACCAGCCACTGGGATTACTAAGTAAGATAGATACCACCCATACTTTAGTAACACTGGCTTGACAGTACTGTTATGCCTACTATGGAGTCCATTTTGCTCACATCAGAATTCCTACCTACCTAGCTCAAACATGGCTCATGCTGCCTCTTGCAATCCCTTGAGCTTGCCGTTCTTGAGCACTTGATCTTGCAGTACTCACAACTCAAAACAGCAGGAGCTAAAAAAAATATGAACCGACATTAACAGTGACATTCCTAAAAGACCTCTTCCAGACAGTAAAGTTGTAGCAACCTTTTCTGAGATGTACATACAACATTGAATAGATACCTTCAGATTTAGACTTGCAAGTTTCATGGTCCTTCAAAGTCATCCTGTAGGAGCCAGCGCCATTGGCAGACAGCTGCATGATGCAACACTACATGGGCAGACAACTGCCTTTAACTCCATGTTGACTTCACCAAAGACTACAGTGGTGTCGTGCCAGACTGTCATGGAGGGACTCAACATCCTTGGACTGTTCAACACTCTTCTACTTGGCCCAAACCTTAGGTCCAGTGGTGGCAACACATTCTGCATTGCTGTTTGTCCAAAAACATTTCTTAACATTGAAACTGAGCAGAGATTTAGAGTTTCTTCATCAAACTGAAACTGAATTAGCCGAGCTCGCTGGAATACTGCTTTTAGCTAGCTCCAGCGCAGCATCACTGTGTTTTTTTCTTGATCTGCTGTCCCCCTCATCTTAGGAGCTCTGTGTGCTCCTTAACAGGCTCTAGAACATGGGAAGACTGTGGACTGCAGCGCTCCAGACCGACTCTCTGTGTCTTTACTTTCAGTTTTGATTCCTGTTGGATGAAGTTGTGGCAACAATGGCATCATCTCTCTCCCCGCTGCACCAGGACCTCTTGTGTCCCATCTGTTTGGAGATCTTCACCGACCCAGTGATTCTGTCCTGTGGTCACAGTTACTGTAGGGCGTGTCTACAGAAGAGCTGGACCAATAATCCAGGAAGAGAGTGTGCGGTCTGCAGACGCCGCTCATCAAGAGAGAATCCTTCTCAGGACGTGGCTCTGAGGAACGCATGTGAGACCTACATCCAGCAGAAGAGAGACAGTGACTCTGATTCCCAGGGTCTATGGTGCTCACTCCACACTGAGAAGCTCACTCTGTTCTGTGTGTATGATGAGATGCTGGTGTGTGGACAGTGTGTGTCTCAGTATCATCGGAATCACAGCTTCTGCTCCATCCACAAAGCTGCTGGTCCACACAAGGTAGGAGGGAACATATTTTAACACATACATATTTAATCACAAATAGCCAGGAGAAATGAAAATTGCACACCAAGCAAGTCCGGGTCTCAGGAGGTTAGAAATGGGTCTTGACTGTATATATTTCAGATACACACTTGGACAAAATTGTTGGTACCCCTCAGTTAATGAAAGAAAATCCCACAATGGTAACAGAAATAACTTAAATCTGACAAAAGTAATAATAAATAAAAGTTCTATGAAAATGAACAAATGAAAGTCAGACATTGCTTTTCAACCATGCTTCAACAGAATTATTTAAAAAAATACTCCTGAAACAGGCCTGGACAGAAAGGCTGGAACCCTTAACTTCATATTTTGTTGCACAACCTTTTGAGGAAATCACTGCAATCAAACGATTCCTGTATCTGTCAGTGAGACTTCTGCACCTCTCAGCAGGTATTTTGGCCTACTCCTCATGAGCAAACTGCTCCAGTTGTCTCAGGTTTGAAGGGTGCTTTTTCCAGACGGCATGTTTTAGCTCCTTCCAAAGATGCTCAGTAGGATTTAGATCAGGGCTCATAGAAGGCCACTTCAGAATAGTCCAGTGTTTTCCTCTTAACCATTCTTGGGTGTTTTAGATGTGTGTTTTGGGTCATTATCCTGTTGCAAGACCTATGACCTGCGACTGAGACCAAGCTTTCTGACACTGGGCAGCACACTTCTCTCAGAATTCCTTGATAGTCTTGAGATTTGATTGTACCCTGCGCAGATTCAAGACACCCTGTGCCAGATGCAGCAAAGCAGCCCCGAACATAACAGAGCCTCCTCCCTGTTTCACAGTAGGGACAGATCCAGAACATAACAGAGCCTCCTCCATGTTCCACAGTAGGGACAGATCCAGAACATAACAGAGCCTCCTCCATGTTCCACAGTAGGGACAGATCCAGAACATAACAGAGCCTCCTCCATGTTCCACAGTAGGGACAGATCCAGAACATAACAGAGCCTCCTCCATGTTCCACAGTAGGGACAGTGTTTTTTTCTTGATATGCTTCATTTCTCCGTCTGTGAACATAGAGCTGATGTGCCTTACCAAAAAGTTCCATTTTTGTCTCATCTGTCCATAGGACCTTCTCCCAGAAGCTTTGTGGCTTGTCAACATGTAGTTTGACAAATTCCAGTCTGGCTTTTTTAACAATGATGTCCTCCTTGGTCGTCTCCCATTAAGTCCACTTTGGCTCAAACATGGACGGATGGTGGGATCTGACACTGATGTTTCTTGAGCCTGAAGTTCACCTTTAATCTCTTTAGAAGTTTTTCTAGGCTCTTTTGTTACCATTCATATTATCTGTCTCTTTGATCTGTCATCAGTTCTCCTCCTGCGTCCACGTCCAGGGAGGCTGGCAACAGTCCCATGGATCTTAAATCTCTGAATAATATATGCAGCTGTCGTCACAGGAACATCAGCCTGCTTGAAAATGGTCTTATAACCTTTACCTTTAACAAGCGTGTCTATAATTTTCTTTCTAATGTCCTGAGACAACTCTTTCCTTTGCTTCCTCTGGTCCATGTTGAGTGGGGTACACACATGGTCACCAAACAGCACAGTGACTACCTGTAGCCCTGTATATAGACCTACTGACTGATTACAAGACTGTAGACACCTGTGATGCTAATTAGTGAACACACCTTGATTTAGCATGTCCCTTTGGTCACATTTTTCAGGGGTACCATCATTTCTGTCCAGGCCTGTTTCTGTTGAAGCATGGTTGAAAAGCAATATCTGACTTTCATTTGTTCATTTTCATAGAATTTTTATTTATTATTACTTTTGTCAGATTTAAGTTATTTCTGTTACCATTGTGGATTTTTCTCTCATAAGCTGAGGGGTACCAACAATTTTGTCCACATTTGTATTTGATGTTTCAGGATATTTGATGGTGATGGTGATGGTAATGGAGTTGATGGTGGTAAAATAGTCAGGCAGTAAACTCTTTGAACGTTTGGTTCCTGTGGACCATTCTGGTGGAGCATTCCACCTTCAATCATTTTAAATTATTATTATCTTAATTTGTTTATGCTGAGATTTTGAAAAAGAAAAAAAACAACAAAAAAAATCCAAACAAACAAACAAAGCCAATTTCTCCTCATAGTAAAGAACTATTTAAATAATAAATAAATATATTATTTAAAAAATATATTGTAAAATGACAGTGATTAAACCTAATTTTAAAAATACAGGTAAAGATACAGACCCATCTGACAGCCCTGAAGAAGAAGCTTCAGATGTTCCAGAAGGTTAAAGAGATCAGTGACCAGGAGGCTGCACATATTAAGGTGAGTGATCAGAAAAAGTCTTCATAAGAAACCAGCCATTTAACCCAACTAACATTCAAACAATGAACACACTTCTGTGTCCGGCTCCCAGTCTCAGGTCCATACCACAGCGACACAGATACAGGAGGAGTTTAAGATGCTTCACCAGTTCCTCAGAGAAGAGGAGGAGGCCAGGTTTGCTGAACTGAGAAAGGAAGAGAATGAGAAGAGCCAGAGGATGAATAAGACGATTGAAGAACTGGATAAAGCAATAAAGGATATAAGTGCCAGAATTGCAGAAACAGAGCAGAAGCTGAAGGATGATGTGCTGGTTCTGCAGGTAATAACCAATCATAACGGGTGTTAGGAATATGGGATAACATGGAATGATGCTGGAATGATACTGGAATGATATGGAATAACTAAATAATCAACACTTTATGATCTTACTTACAGGATGTCCAGACGGCGTATGAAGGGTAAACATTAATCTATATTTAAACATGTGGATAGTTCCTCTCTGACAGAAATCCAGTAAACTGTGGGAATGTGTGTTTCCAGAGCTCAGTATAGAGGTCCGGTTCCTGAACTGGGCTCAGGTGCTCTGATTGATGTGGCCAAACACCTGGGCAATCTCAGGTTCAGAGTGTGGGAGAAGATGAAGACCATCTGTCCTTACTGTGAGTAACAAACCCTTGAGTTTGTAATGTCTTATGTTAGGTGTAGATGTCCCCTGATGTCCAGTAGGTGGCAACCTAGGACATGAGTTTGACGTACTGCTTTAATCATAAGCCGGCATAATAACTGTTCTTTATTTCAAACATGTGGCCCTCCTCCAGTGTTTGAGATAAAACCGCCATTACAGCAGTCACTAGCTCAAGTCTTGGAGGTCTAGCTTCCTGCCAAATGTTGTTCTAAATCCAGTCTACCACACCTGCTCTGCTTCTGTCACTAACAATGTGGAAATGAAAACAGATACATAATAGTAACCACTTAGCAATTACCACGTATGCCATAGGAATAGTCTAGTTACACCTTAACAACCAGCTAAAATGCCATAGAAACCTCATAGCATCCCTATAGAAACTGTCTTGAATACCTTAGAAACAGAAACTTTCAGAAAAATGTTCCTCAATGTGAAACTGGACTCTGAAACTGAAATCTGTAACTTACATATTTGGATATTTTAATGTAAACGTTTTAATACTTTGCCATTTGCCATTTTACATTTTGCATTTTATTTTTCTGCCACCTGTTATATGGCGTTGTTCACTAAAGACAGTGTAAACAATGTGGGGCGACCATCACAATGTTACTTAATGAAATTTACTAAATTAAATTAGGACATTATGACAGTAAAGTACTTACCCATGACTTATTTTTGTTTTCTTCCTCTTCAGTTCCAGTGGTTCTGGATCCCAACACTGCAAACCCCACTCTCGGCATATCAGCAAATCTTAGCAGCTTCGCACACTCAGCTGAAAACCTTCAACTTCCAGACAACCCAGAGAGGATCAGTGCATATAAAGGGGTTCTAGGCTCTGAAGGGTTCTCCTCAGGAGCTTATAGCTGGGAAGTTGAGGTTGGAAATAGTAAGGATTGGGTTGTAGGAGTGGCTGAGGAGTCCATCAGAAAGAAAAAAGCTTGTGTAGCAGCCCCAGAGAACGGGTTTTGTTGTATAGGGAGGGCATATGATGATGTAATAACTGCTGGAACTGGTATTAATTCTTGTAAAGATGTTTCAAAGGCATCAGCTATCAAGACAATCCGAGTGACACTTCACTGGGAGAAAGGACAGGTGATATTTTCCTCAAATCATAATAATACAACCTTATACACCTTCAAACACAGATTCACAAAGAAAATATATCCGTACTTTTATAACGGCAGCACAAATTCAGGGCAATCACTGAGGATTCTGTCTTTTCCTACAGTAGTCTCAGTAAAACGGTGAGTTATCTTATTGATTTATCATATCCATAAGTTATTTTTCAGGCCAGTAGTTAAGCACTACAGAACTGATGCACTGTTAACTGTGTGTTAGTCACACGTGTACAGTACACAGCGGTTAACACCACTGCTCACCAGAGAGCAACTGCCCCATGTGGGAGATGGGGGCTCGAATCCCAGTCTAGGTAGCAAACGCTGAGCTACACCAATAAGGTCATCTCTCTTTGTAAAGTGGCAGTGTTTTTTATTAAACACCTGCTTCAGGTGTAGACTTGTGTGAACTAGTGTAAACAACAATGTACAACTTTGTTCATGTTCCATGTTCATAGAGCTTGTTTTTTTTTTGTTTTGTTTTTGGGGTCTATTAAATAAAGCCAGCCAACTTTTGAATCCAAACTACTTTTAAAAGATGGTCCTTAAAGGGTTCTTCATTACCCTTAGAACTGTTCCATTTAAAATGGTTGCATGGTACTGAAGACAGTCAGCCCTTGTCCACAGGTTTATTGACGCTGCAAGGAAAAGTGAAACTAAAACATACAAAGGGGTTTGATCAATACTATGCTTGCTTTCAGCTCGTTTTTACTGTGTCTATTTAATCTTCTATGAACTTCCAATGACTAGCAGTAGCTTTTACAATGGTAATTCGACAGACACATAACACAATACGCCACAGGAAGTAAAATGTCCCAAAATAATAATATAGCAGTGTAGATACAAACAGTCTATGAGTACACACCCACGATGCTATCAGGGCGTGAAGATGTATGCAGACAACACTGAATTGATTCCAAAACGTACTCTCATGGCTCTCTGAAAAGGAAGAACCTCTTACTTCCTGACTGCTACATAAAGAGCAAGCTGCAGCTACTAGTGACCCCTAGTGGTTGTAAAAATGAACTGCAACTAATCACAGAACTAATCTAAACAAAATCTAATATAAACACCAAACTGTCTTGTGACAGGACAAACAACCTTTCGAGATAGAATTTCATCCTGCAGCAATTGTGAAACAATGTCTCAAGTGTCTCAAGGTAGCTAATTCATAGTTAATATTTATCTTTCTGCTGGGGGTAGGGTGGGGTTTCTGTGCAGGGTTTAACTCTACAGACATTTGGACCACTTCCATCACTGTCATTAGCTTACATCCATGTCTCACTTTTTTATGATCATTTTAGCGTTTTCGTGCAAATTAGAATAGAAATGTGTGTAAAAGGGAATGTGATGCTGGCAGGAGCTTACTTTCATCAAACTGACTTCCGCCATTAAGGCTGTAGTGTTCTCTGGTCATCTCTCTCTCTTTGTAAAAGCTAAGGCGTGGCCGCTTTAGGTGTAAACTTGTGTAAACGTGTGTAAACAGAAAAGTAAAACTTCGTAAAATGACTGGGATGTTCTGTGCTAAGAGAGCTTGTAGAAACTTTGTGTTTTTGTGTCTTTGCTATTAAATAAAACCACCCAACACCTTAATTAGTGGCAGATCTCACATATTAATGACCACTAAGACACCTGGAAACTGGTTCTTCAGGGGTTCTTTAGTACCTTTAGAAGTGGTCCATTTAGAAATGGTTACATGGTAGAAATGGTTCTTTGCCTGGTGAAAATGATGATCATAACGATGCAATAGAACCACTTTCAGAATGGTTACTGCCACTGTCCATTTACAGAGAGGGGACTCACTGTCTGGCTTTGGCTGTCAATACATGGTTAAAGACAATTTAATAAAAAGCAATGATAATAATAAAATATATGTCTTAGAAATAATTATAATAATGTTCTATTGTAGTCTCTCAGTTTATTTTGTTAATACATTTAATGCATTATTATTTTAGATAATAGCTTCAGCTGAAACCATCAGTTCTATCTTTCAAATATAGCCACTATTCTGGGGGGTTTAATGGTCATTTTCCTTCCCTTCACTTTGTGTTATCTTTTATTTGTTGTAATTATAGTTTTTTGAAGTAGATTATTTGTATTTGTGATAAACTGGTTTATTTATTGATTTGATTTAGGCTTTCATTTGATTGTAAAACAACAACAATCTTTGATGTTTATTTCTCCTTTAAGTAATACGGTTATATAATCGTGGGTATATTAATGAGAGATCTTTCTACCCCACGCACACAGGTGAAGGAGCTGTTTGAAAAACTTCAGCCTCTGGAATATTCTTTGTCTGTAGTTAAACAAGATTTCTAACAATATTACAAGATCAATAATTCAGTCCTAGGGATGTAAACAGAGTGATTCAGAGTAGTTTGAGTTCAGATGTTATTTACAGTGGTGGTGATGGGAACCAGGGGTCTCCACATCTACAACACAAATATAGTCACGTTATTTACTCTCCAGACCCTCCAGTTTAAAACTAGCGTTATATGGAATGTTGTTGATGGGAAAACAGTGGAAAGTCTGGGGACCTTTTTTGCCTGTATGTGTCACTTCACTGTAACACATCTCAGACATCAGGCAGTGCATTTCTAACCATCTCATGTATGAACTTCCTGAGGGTGGACATCTGGTTCCATTCACCACCATTGTGGACAATTAACAAGACTAGACGGCCCAAGAATCTTGCAGGACTAGAGACCTTTTATAGGGACGAATGGACAAACAACTAAACAAACCAGCAAGCCCAAACCACACACAGCTGGTTATAAAGACTTTTACAAGCTGTACTTTCACTTAGCGGTTTACAGTTAATTCCCACCAGGTGTGTCCAAACCTATGGACTGTCACTGTGTAGTTGTTGAGTTGTATAGCTGTGTTGTAATTTTTTATTTTGAAAAAAACAGAAACTCTTATGACGAAGCCGGCCATTGCGAGAATCCGTGTGACACTAAAGTTGGAGAAAGGTCTGGTGACTTTTACTAACCCAGATTATGATGAAGATTTGTATACCTTTGCACACACATTCACCAAGAAGGTGTATCCATACTTCTATAATAGAAGTAAAAACTCCATAAAAGTTCTACCAAAAGGTACATGCTATGCATTTTACAGCAGATTTTATGCAGAATAACCCATGTGAGACAGTCCAAAATTTACATTTGCACAACAAAAGAAGACATAGACACCAAACAAAGAAGCTGCTGGGGTGCTCAGAACAATGGATTGACCACCCCAGAATCCAGAATCTCAACACAACTGAATGTGTTTAGGGTTATTTGGAAAGTGAGAAGACGCAATTAATATCACTGCACATTTCTTTGAGAAACTGAAAGCTGTAATAAAAGGACTTTTTGCATAGTAATCTAGATCATCACTGTTCTCTGAAATGGCAACTTCACAGGAGAAGGAAAAAACCTTCTTTGCTTTGAATGGGAGTTAATAGAACAGAATTTTCCCCAAGCGTTTTTAGAACCTTTCTATTGGTCCACTCATCATGAAATTTTGACACAGTGCAAAAGCTAGCAGGTATTTGCAAATTATATCAACAAATGAACATCAAAAAATGGAAGATATGAGTTTTGTTCCTGACAGCAATGATTATGTATTTGGTGAATATTTGCCACATAGGAAGTAAAAAACCTTAAGCATGAAAAACTAAAGTACTTTTTAAAAAAAATGCCGGAATACACAGCTTAAATAGTTTACACTTCCTCCTAGGCGGTAGAATGAGGGATATATAAGCGACCCATAGAGAAGTGCAAGTCAGTATGAAATAGTTTGGGAATCTGCCCTGAGTGAGCAAATGCATTTTGGTGGTGGTAGGTTAAAAGAAACAACAGGGTTGCGGTGGAGACAGAAATTAATACATGTCTATGGGGGGAAAGTGTAATGGAGGAGGAAAACGACAAACAGATGAGTGCGGGTCAGACTAACATTGAATTTGTGCTATGGGTCTGCCCTGAGTGTATGTGAAACAGTGTCTGACAGCGTATGAGGATACCATTCCTGATCAGACCGAACAGTGTCAATATAATGAGAAGAACAAGATAAGTCAAATAACAGCAGTGTAAATAGCGCATTGCATAAAAGCAATGCATAACCATAATAAGTCTTACTGAATGTATCTCTAATATCAGTGTCTCACATTTTACTATTGTACATATTACATGCTATATCTGTATGATCACCAGTGTCTTGTATGATTAGTAACCTTGTATGTTATTGGTATTGTACTGGTGTTGTAATCGGCCATATTTGTTTGATTTTGAAAACCATGGTTATGGGTAAAAATGACTTAAGATATCTGAAACCGGTTATGTTCTTTTGTTTCAGTAGGGATGCTAATACAGATTTTTTTTCACATGTATGTTTAAAACCAATAAAAGATTCATTCTCAATCTCATTGTATACTTTTAAACTCCAAGAAAACATCATCATTTATAACATTTGGTGATATGTAAATTATTTTCAGCATTAAAAGAGAGGTGGAAGGACAGCTCTGAACAGTCACAGTTCTGCACCATAAATCAACATTGTTACTTCTGTGAAGCAAATCCTAACAAGAGCCTGAGAGAGAAACTGAAAATATAACTTGAATTACTTGAAAAATGCGCAAGAATTTAAGGATATAAAAAGACATTTTAATCATTATTAAAGGGGAATAATAGATATATATGTAAGTTCTAGCTGGGCTGTGACGTATGCCTGCTAAAAAATTCAATCCACGTGACGACGTGCACTGGCGGGTTACCGCTGAAGGCAGCTGAAGCTGTGGATCTGAGACACACGGGGGGAGCGATGTCTCAGAGAAAGTCTGGAGGAGGTTTCAAAGAAGAGAATCGGAACAAATGAAGCTGAATTCTGCTCGTCATTCAGTCAGACATCCAGCACTGCTCCAAACGAGGGAGCTGACTTCCGGTTTAGATATAACGGCTGTTTGCGGTGAAGAAGAAACGGAGCGGAGACGTTTGTTTTATTATAATTCCATTATTATAGAACCTGAATTACAGATATGTTTATTTATTCGTCTACAGCTGAGATTGTCTTTATTTAAAAATAAGTACAGTCACTTAATACGCCTGCCGATAAAAGAGAGATAATGATTTCAGCGCGGATAATATAGTAAAACGGTTTCAGCTCTACCATTCTTCTTTTACAGCCCTAATAAATTATCAGTTTGTCAAGGAAAGTTACATATCAGTCACCCAGGACTGCATTTCCAAAAATTTGAGATATAAAAGGAGTTTTATATAAATAAATCCTGATTGGAATTTAATCCAATAAAAAATAAGCTTTAAAAATACGGTTTAATTGAGAAAGTGTTCAAAAGTATTCTGTTGTAGTGAATTCAGAGAGAAACTTTTGCTTCATCATCTCTCAGAATGTTAAAGGTTATAAAACAGTTTCCGCATTTTGTGCTTTACTCTTTATAAGTAATGGCAAAAATGTTGTACGTTTTGAAACAGTATCTGTACTTTTCAGAGGGTTTCTTTCCCTTAATTACTAACACCATCTGGTTCCTGGCTGTGGGTGGGTGTTTTTCACAGCTGCAGAGCTTCAGTCTGACTCTCCGTGTCTTTACTTTCACTTTCGATTCCGTCAGGGGTGGCAACAATGGCATCATCTCTCTCCCCGCTGCACCAGGACCTCTCGTGTCCCATCTGTCTGGAGATCTTCACCGACCCAGTGATTCTGTCCTGTGGTCACAGTTTCTGTAGGGCGTGTCTACAGGAGAGCTGGACTGATAATCCAGGAAGAGAGTGTGCAGTCTGCAGGCGCCGCTCATCAAGAGAGCATCCTCCTCAGGACGTGGCTCTGAGGAACGCATGTGAGACCTACATCCAGCAGAAGAGAGACAGTGACTCTGATTCACAGGGTCTGCGGTGCTCACTACACTCTGAGAAGCTCACTCTGTTCTGTGTGGATGATGAGAAGCTGGTGTGTGGACAGTGTGTGTCTCAGGATCATCAGAACCACAGCTTCTGCACCATCAACAAAGCTGCTGGTCCACACAAGGTAGGAGGGAATGCGTTTCACTGTTACTGGTTTGACTGAGATTCATTTAGAGTGAGTTTGGTGTGAGGTGGCTCAGATGTATTTTACGGTGGTGGTGGTGGGAACCAGGGGTCCCCATCCACAGCACACTCATAGACACATTATATACTGTTATATATTATATATCCTGTAATGAGTCAACCATTACCACGACTGTCCTTAACACCACGTTACCGTCACCAAAGACCGCAATAGTGTCTGAATGACTTTGTTTACATCTTGGCTTTCTAATTATATATACATTCAGTACATATACTAAATGTACTAGTGCTTCAGAATAAAAGTCCCATTACACAACAGAGACTAAATGAATGGCGGTAAAGTGGGTTACAATGAGTAAAACTCTCTTTTAATAAAATAACATTTTAATAGAATAAAACTCTATAATAATGATATCCTACTAATTCTCAGTATTCTCAATATATAAATAAATAACAGGAAAAATAAATATTTCATTTGTTAAGTTATGCTGAATATTGTATATTCCAAGTATTATCTTAGTCTGTAGTTGATCCACCGGAGATGAGGAACCTCTACAACCACATGCCAAAACGTCTGGCATGTTGTTTTAGCAGACATGGCGGCTCAACACCATATTGAGACAGACTTCTGTATGTGTAGCTCAATAAATATTGATCATATCAGTCTAAATGTATCATCAGTTATTGATCCTGGTCACCTTTATCTTCCTTCCCAACAGCACTGCAATCCCACACCTCCTTCTGGGTGCAGCTGTTGTTTTGACGATGAGTGCAGTTGGAAATGACGGTTATGAAACTATATGATTTATAAATTGGTTTCTTTAAGGGTTGTTTTTGGAATATCTGTTCACTTGACAAAAACATGCTCCGAACCCTAGATACAGGGACGGTGTTGGAAAACTTAGCACTGTACGTTAATCTGTTCATGTTCTTCTCCAGTGTGTTGGTTCCTGTTTAATAGTTTGTGTCTTGTTAGGAAAAGATACAGACCCTTCTGACAGACTTGAAAATGAAGCTTCCCATTTTCCAGAAGGTTAAAGAGACCAGTGACCAGGCGGCTGCAAATATCAAGGTGTGTGGTCAGTAACCATCTACGTTTATAACCAGCCTTTTAACCCAACTAACATTCAATCAGTGAACACTCTCTTATGTCCGGCTCCCAGTCTCAGGCCCAAAACACAGAGAAGCAGATACAGGAGGAGTTCAAGAAGCTTCATCAGTTCCTCAGAGAAGAGGAGGAAGCCAGGATTGCTGACCTGAGGAAGGAAGAGGGGGAGAAGAGCCAGAGGATGAAGAAGAAGACTGAAGAACTGGACCAACAGATGAGGGATATACGTGTCAGAATTGCAGAATCAGAGGAGAAGCTGAAGGATGATGTGCTGGTTCTGCAGGTAATAACCAATCATAACAGCTGTTAGGAATATGGAATAACATGGAATGATACTGGAATACTTTATCACCTTGTTTACAGGATGTCAAGATGGCGTATGAAAGGTGAGAGTTATTCTATCATTTTTCATGTTGCAGGTTTCTATTTTATTAAATAGTTGCACTGTGTGTGTTTCAGAGCTCACTACAGAGGTCTGGTCCCGGAACTGGACTCAGGTGCTCTGATTGATGTGGCCAAACACTGTCCTCTAGGGGGCAATATATCACACCCATCTAGGTGCCATCTACTCATCTACCTGGTCTCCTCAGTCCCAGCACAAAGGTACAAGTGAGCTGTGAAGTTGAATTGGCATTGAACAGTTTGATAGCACTGGAACTAAGCTTTCTAACACCATTGCCTGGCCTGTTGGCTACAAGAATTTCATGACATTTGACAAGCCAATTTGTAGTTCTTCGATTCATCAAGCCTTGTCTTTTGGATCTACTACTGTAGAATAATTCCACATACAATCCACATCTGCTTTCTTTACTGATCGAACATGCAAAAATTCCAATCTGTCAAAAATGATGTGACAGTGGTAAAAAATTAACGTTGACAATCATAGATATTATATACAGACTTACATCCATAATAGTAACCACCTAGTATGGATACCCCCATAGTTACACCTTAACAACCACCAGGAACACCATAAAACCTTATAGCCATACAAGAGGAATTACCTAAAATACCTTAGCAGCAACCTGGTAACAACCCAGAAATCACCATCACTGTATAATCCCAATGAAGTTATCTACGACTGCTTACTATATAATCTGACTGTCCGGATGGGAATCAGGAATCTGCAAACACGCCAGCCAAAGCCACTAATAAAGCCCAGTGGCACTGCAGTGGCTCAGCAAATTGGGCACATGCAACAGTTTGAGTTAGTTGCAAAATAGAAGGACCAGGCTAGAGCAGTGCACCTAGACTCAGCACCTAGGAGTCCAGCCCTGCAGGCCTTGCTAGACCTCCCTGCTGATGTGTCGGTAACTAGATGAAAGTGATTAAGGTTCTCTATAGTAATGAAAGCATTTAGCTTTTAAGTAACTCTATTTATAGTAACGAACGGACTTAAGCTACGGTTTATAGTAATGAAAGTAATTAAGTAACTATTTATAGTAACAAAAGTAATTAAGTAAACCTGTAGTAATGAAAGTAATTAAGTATCTCTATAGTATTGAAAGTAATTATATAACTGTTTATAGTAACGAAAGTAATCAAGCAACCCTATTTATAGTACTGAATGTAATTAAGTAACTATTTATAGTAACTAACGTAATTACTGTTTATAGTAATGAAAGTAATTAAGTAGCTCTATAGTATTGAAAGTAATTAAGTAACTGTTTATAGTAACAAAAGTAACTCTATTTATTGTATTGAAAGTACTGATTAAGTTGATTAAGTACTGAAAGTTGATTAAGTAACTTTATTTATAGTATTGAAAGTAATTAAGTAACTCTATAATAATGAAAGTAATTAAGTAACTCTATAATAATGAAAGTAATTAAGTAACTCTATAGTATTGAAAGTAATTAAGTAACTCTATTTGTAATAATGAAAGTAATTAAGTAACCCTATTTATAGTATTGAATGTAATTAAGTAACTATTTATAGTAACGAACAGAATTACTGTTTATAGTAACGAAAGTAATTAAGTAGCTCTAGAGTACTGAAAGTAATTAAGTAACTGTTTATAGTAACGAAAGTTACTCTATTTATAGTATTGAAAGTAATTAAGTAACAATAATAATGAAAGTAATAAGTAACTATAGCATTGAAAGTAATTAAGTAACTCTATAGTATTGAAAGTAATTAAGTAACTATTTGTAATAATGAAAGTAATTAAGTAACTATTTATAGTAACAAAAGTAATTAAGTAGCTATAGTATTGAAATTAATTAATTAATTATCTATCTGTCTATCTATCTATCTATCTATCTATCTATCTATCTATCTATCTATCTATCTATTTATATAAATACACACACACAAATATATTAATGTATTTTTATATATGTTTATTTATACTTATCAACAGTTCCAGTGGTTCTGGATCCCAACACTTCAAACTCTTCTCTCAGCATATCACCAGATCTGAGCAGCATCTCACACTCCGCTGAAAACCTTGAACTTCCAGACAACCCGGAGAGGATGAGTGCATACGCAGGTGTTCTGGGCTCTGAAGGGTTCTCCTTAGGAACCCACAGCTGGGAGGTGGAGGTTAGAGATGGTGAAGAGTGGGTTATAGGAGTGGCTGAAGAGTCTGTCAACAGAAAAGGACCTTGTGTAGCTTCCCCAGAGTATGGGTTTTATTGTATATGGAGGACAGGCAATGTAATTACTGCTGGAACTGCTAAGAGGTCTAGCGAAGTAGTTGTGAATTTACCTACAATCATCAAGACAATCCAGGTGTTGTTTAACCGGGAGAAAGGTCAGGTGAAATTCTCTTCAAAAGATAATAACACATTCATATACACCTTCAAACACAAGTTCACAAAGAAAGTGTATCCCTACTTTCATTATAACGGCACAAATTCAGAGACTTCACTGAGGATTCTGTCTTCATTGCCACAAGTCTCAATTAAAAAGTGACAACAGGACTTTCATTAATTACTCAGCTTAATAAGTTCCAGGTCTACACCACCCACCACCAGATTCTTAAGAGGACTGATTCATCCCCCTCATTACTGCTCACCATTCATTCATCACTGCAGTCTCTCCATTTCTCTGTTTACTCTATTACCCTGTTTTTCTATGGTCAGGACCCCTACAGGACCACCACAAAGCAGGTATTATGTGGGTGGTGGATCATTCTCTGTACTGCCGTGACACTGATATGGTGGTGGTTTGTTAGTGTAAGTGAATCAGACGACTGTACAACTCCAGAGTGCTTCTATATGGTAGTGACAGTGGGTGTAGATAGGAGGTGGTTTTAATGTGGTGGCTGATCGGTGTATGTAATGCTGATAATGGTAAATAGTGGCAAATCTGAGAGAATGGATTTTCTATGGGTGCTATTTTTAGTTTTTTGCTGTAATTTCTTTATAACAGCAGCCTGCATGTTCCTCTCCTCAATAAAAACCTTTCCAAATAGAATTTAGGGCAAATTTCATCATGTAGCAATTGTGAAACAATGTCTCAAGGTAGCTAATTCATAGTTAATATTTATCTTTCTGCTGATAATATTATGCTGGTGGGGTTTCTGTACAGTGTTTAACTCTACAGACATTTGGACCACTTCCATCACTGTCATTAGCTTACGTCCGTGTCTCACTTTTTTATGATCATTTTAGCGTTTTTCGTGCAAATTGCAATCAAGAAAAATAGAAATGTGTGTAAAAGGGAATGTGATGTTGACAGGAGCTTACTTTCATCAAACTGACTTTCGCCATAAAGGCTGTAGTGTTTTCTGGTCATCTCTCTCTCTTAAGAGCTGAAGGGTGGCGGCTTTAGGTGTAAACTTGTGTAAACTTGTGTAAACAGAAAAGTCAAACTTCGTAAAATGACTGGGATGTTCTGTGCTAATAGAGCTTGTTGAAACTTTGTGTTTCTGTGTCTTTGCTATTAAATAAAACCACCCAACACCTTAATTAGTGGCAGATCTCACATGGTAATGACCACAAAGACACCTGGAAACTGGTTCTTTAGGGGTTGTATTTGTGGTTTATTGAAGAAACAACAACAATGTTTAATGTTTATTTCTCCTTTAAATAACACGATTATATAATCTTGTGATTATTAATGAGAGATCTTTCCACCCCACGCACAGAGGTGAAGGAGCTGTTTGAAAAACTTCAGCCTCTGGAACATTCTTTGTCTGTAGTTAAACTAGATTTCTAGTTTCTAGTAGATTTCTAACAATATTACATCCTTGGGATGTAAACGGAGTGATTCAGAGTAGTTTGGGTTCAGATGTTATTTACAGTGGTGGTGATGGGAACCAGGGGTCTCCACATCTACAACACAAATGTAGTCACGTTATTTACTCTCCAAACCCTCCAGTTTAAAACTAGTCTTATATGGAATGTTGCTGATGGGAAAACAGTGGAAAGTCTGGGGAACTGTTTTGCCTGTATGTGTCACTTCACTGTAACACATCTCAGAAATCAGGCAGTGCATTTCTCATGTATGAACTTCCTGAGGGTGGACATCTGGTTCCATTCACCTCCATTGTGGACAATTAACTGTGTGCTAGACGTCCCAAGAATCTTGCAGGACTAGAGACCTATTATAAGGACGAATGGACAAACAAACTAAACAAACAAGCAAGCCCAAACCACACACAGCTGGTTATAAAGACTTTTACAAGCTGTACTTTCACTTAGCGGTTTACAGTTAATTCCCACCAGGTGTCCAAACCTTTGGACTGTCACTGTGTAGTTGTTGAGTTGTATAGCTGTGTTGTAATTTCTTATTTTGGTGTCAGTTGAAGACAGGAGACCACTTTGGATCTGTCCTAAGTTTATTGAGCTCTGGTTCCAACATGCAGTCCAGAATGCAGTCCCGAGCAATCCATACCTGTCCACAGATACAACCTTTGTAGGGCCCTTAATACCACTGTTAAATGTTTGTAAACGCCTGTCCTGTTCCGGGAAGATAACTCTTCCCAGTGGGTAACAAATGGTCAAGGGAAGCCAAGCTTTTGGTATCAATATGGTTTATAAATGGTAGAAACACACAACAACAATATATAAGAACATATATAGAACTAACAGAAGTCAAGAAAATAAACAGGTTTATAGCAGCTGTAAATTGTAAACTGACAGATTAATCACTTATGACGTACTGTATATGACAGGTAAAGCTGATGATGCTGCATGTTTGGATTTATTATTATGGTTTTGTTACAATAACATTGCAGCAGCCATACAACTAGACGTTTGCTGTACTAGAAATGCAGGTAGCTGTATAAAAGACACACTCACTTAGTGATCCCTCATGTGTACTGGCTAGTCACTTTTGGAAATAGTTCTAGATACTGGCAAATAGAGTTTTATGGGTGTCTCATTTTGGAACAAACACGCTGATGTTACACTTAAAAAAAAAAGTATTAGCTCCAATATTTATTGAGCTACTCATACAGAAGTCTTGTCTCTCTGTTTGGTGTTGGGCACAACATGCCAGAGCAGGGCAGTGGTAGGCTGGAGGTTATGGAACCAGCTTTGTGACTGGAAGGTTTCCAATTCGATTCCATGAACCGGCAGGAATGACTGAAGTGCCCTTGAGCAAGGCACAACATCCCTGACTGCTCCCTGGCCTCCATGGATAGGGATGCCCACTGCTGTGTGTGTTTACTAGTCTGTGTGTGTGTGTGTTGGTGTTGGTGTTTCACTTTACTGATGGATTAAATGCAGAAGACAAATTCCAAATTCTAAAAATCCTAAAAGCGTCTAGACGTCTCAGCATGGAGCTGTGTGTGATAGGAGTGTGTGTTTGTACTGGGTGATGTCTGACTCTCTGTGCACTGTGAGCTAATGTAACCAAAGACCAACTCCTTGCATGTGTCCTTGTATGTGGTGTTAAGGGCAGTCTTGCTTGCATAGCATACACCATGAAGACAACATCAGGCCACTGTATTTACTTAATCATGAGAATTACATATTATGCTTACGAGTCAAACACAGTGTTGTAAAGAAAGGGCCCTCTCATTGTCACGTTTTTATAGGTGTGGACAAAGTCCAAATACATTTAAGATAACATAGGAAGATAAGATAACCTTTTATTATCCCACATAGGATAATAATTGATATATATATATATATATATATATATATATATATATATATATATATATATATATATATATATAATCACTGTATTTCAGCTCTGCTCTCCGTGCTACTGTAACTCTATGAAAAGGTGAAAAGGTTGTTAAATTTTTAAAACGTGCAACACCTGCCCAACACCTGCCCAACATCGGACGAAATGAAGAAGCTTCAACTTCAGGGTAAACCGTGTATGAATCTTTAGACATGAGCAGTATAGTCATCTCTGATGATACGTGGAGGAAGGTGATGAGTATGTGCCTGACCCCACCAACTTTTTATTAATTCACTGATTAAAAAGGGAAACTAAGAGAGGGTCAGCCAATTTGGAGGCATCACTGCTCACTGAATGTCTGCAATGGCTGTTGGGTCACTCAGGTACAGCGATAAGGCCAGTCTGTGGTCAAGCATGAAACTAAAATGGCTAGCATGTCTCACAATGTCAAACCTACCCACCAAGTTTCATTCCTGGGGATTGTTTCCTTTTGGGTGCAGCTATTCTTTTGATGAGTGTAATTTTCAGTCTTTGTGCTTGCACTGCAAGCACCTTGAAGGCTCCATCAAGCCATTGCATTGACTTTATCATGGAGGGACCTGAGAATTTCATGTTATGCTTAGGAGTCTTGACTTTCTTTTTTTTTTTTATTCATACACACAGAATATCAGTCTGATTCAAACACTGTGCTGTAAAAAAGGGCCCTCTCACGTTCATGTTTTTATAGGTGTGAACAAAGTCCAAATACTTCAAAGAATCGCTTCATTTCAGCTCCGCCCTCCGTGTTACTGGAACCTTCTTAAGGCTTGTTGGAGTGTCTTGAACCATGCTCAACACCAGCTCAACATCGGACGAAATAAAGAAGTAACTTCAGCTGAAGGTAGGGTAACCCGAAAATTCGTCTTTAGATATGATGCGTGTAGTTATCTCTGTTGATGTGTGGAGGAGGGTGATGAGGAAGTATCTGATCTAATCTAATCTATCTGGACTGGTGTTACCACCGGAGATCCAGTGATGTAGTTTATAAGGGATTTATCTAGGAGAGGGTCAACCAAACTGGGCACATACACTTGGTGCCAACCCGTGTGAGAAACCAGCCACTGGGATTACTAAGTAAGATAGATACCACCCATACTTTAGTAACACTGGCTTGACAGTACTGTTATGCCTACTGTGCCATCCAGTTTGCTCACATCAGAATTCCTACCTACCTAGCCCAAAAATAGCTCATGCTGCCCCTTGCAATCACTTCAGATTGCAGTTCTTGAGCACTTGAGCTTGCAGTACTTAAAACAGCAGGAGCTAAAAAAAATAAATAAAAAATAAAAAAAACTGACATTAACAGTGACATTTATAAATGCGACCTCCTCCAGATTGTAAAGTTGTAGTAACCTTTTCTGAGATGTACATACAACATTGAATTGATACCTTCCAATTTACACTGCACATTTCATGGTCCATCGAAGTCATCCTGTAGGAGCCAGCGCCATTGGCAGACAGCTGCATGATGCAACACTACATGGGCAGATGTAGTACTGCCTTTAACATGTTGACTTCACCAAAGGCTGCAAAAGTATCATGCCATACTGTCATAGAGGGACTCAACATCCCTGGACTGTTCAACACTCTTCTACTTGGCCCAAACCTTAGGGCCAGTGGTGGCAACACATTCTGCAGAGCTGTTTGACCAAAAGCATTTCTTAATATTGAAACTGAGCAGAGATTTAGAGTTTCTTCATCAAACTGAAACTGAATTAGCCGAGCTAGCTGGAATGCTGGTGTTAGCTAGCTCCAGTCCAGCATCACTGTCTCCCTCTGCATGTGTTCTTTTGTTGATCTGCTGTCCCCCTGATCTCAGGAGCTCTGTGTGCTCCGTAACAGGTTCTAGAACGTGTGAATGTTCTGACTGATGTGTTTCACAGCTGCAGAGCTTCAGCCTGACTCTCCCTGTCTTTACTTTCAGTTTCGATTCCTGTTGGACGAAGTTGTAACAACAATGGCATTATCTCTCTCCCCGCTGCACCAGGACCTCTCGTGTCCCATCTGTTTGGACATCTTCACTGACCCAGTGATTCTGTCCTGTGGTCACAGTTTCTGTAGGGCGTGTCTACAGAAGAGCTGGACCGATAATCCAAGAAGAGAGTGTGCGGTCTGCAGACGCCGCTTATCAAGAGAGCATCCTCCTCAGGACGTGGCTCTGAGGAACGCATGTGAGACCTACATCCAGCAGAGAAGAAGGAGCGACTCTGATTCTCGGGGTCGGTGCTCACTCCACTCTGAGAAGCTCACTCTGTTCTGTGTGTATGATGAGATGCTGGTGTGTGGACAGTGTGTGTCTCAGGATCATGAGAATCACAGCTTCTGCTCCGTCAACAAAGCTGCTGGTCCACACAAGGTAGGAGGGAACATATTTTCACACATACATATTTAATCACAAATAGCTAGGAGAAATTAAAATTGCTCACCGAGAAAGTTCGGGTCTCAGGAGGTTAAGAATGGGCCTTGAATGTTTCAGATATTTCAGATATTTGATGTTTCAGGATATTGGATACACCTGCATGTGTTTTACATGGGTTGTTGATGGTGGTAAAAGAGTGGACACGGGCAATAAACTCTTTGAATGTTTGGTTCCTGTGGATCATTCTGGTGGAGTATTCCACCTTCAATAATTTTAAATTATTATTATCTTAATTTGTTTATGCTGAGATTTTGAAAAAGAAAAAAATACACAAACAAACAAAGCCAATTTCTCTTCATAGTAAATTTTTTTTTTTTTATACTAAAAGTGATTAAACCTTTTTTTTAAAAATACAGCTCAAGATAGAGAACCATCTGACAGCCCTGAAGATGAGGCTTGAGATGTTCCAGAAGGTTAAAGAGATCAGTGACCAGGAGGCTGTGCATATTAAGGTGAGTGATCAGAAACAGTCTTCATAAGAAACCAGCCATTTAACCCAACTAACATTCAATCAGTGAACACACTCCTGTGTCCGGCTCCCAGTCTCAGGTCCAGACCACAGCGACACAGATACAGGAGGAGTTTAAGATGCTTCACCAGTTCCTCAGAGAAGAGGAGGAGGCCAGGTTTGCTGAACTGAGAAAGGAAGAGAATGAGAAGAGCCAGAGGATGAATAAGACGATTGAAGAACTGGATAAAGCAATAAAGGAAATGAGTGCCAGAATTGCAGAAACAGAGGAGAAGCTGGAGGATGAGGTGCTGCTTCTGCAGGTAATAACCAATCATAACGGGTGTTAGGAATATGGGATAGCATGGAATGATGCTGGAATGATACTGGAATGATATGGAATAATTAAATAATCAACACTTTATGATCTTACTTACAGGATGTCCAGATGGCGTATGAACGGTAAACATTAATCTATAATTGAACATGTGGATAGTTTCTCTCTGACAGAAATCCAGTAAACTGTGGGAATGTGTGTTTCCAGAGCTCAGTATAGAGGTCCGGTTCCAGAATTGCACTTAGTATCTCCGATTGATGAGGCCAAACACCTGGGCAATCTCAGGTTCAGAGTGTGGGAGAAGATGAAGACCATCTGTCCTTACTGTGAGTAACAAACCCTTGAGTTTGTAATGTCTTATGTTAGGTGTAGATGTCCCCTGATGTCCAGTAGGTGGCAACCAAGGACATGACTTTGACATGTGCTGCTATAATCATAAGCCGGCATAATAACTGTTCTTTATTTCAAACATGTGGCCCTCCTCCAGTGTTTGAGATAAATACCGCCAAACCAGCAGTCACTAGCTCAAGTCTTGGAGGTCTAGCTTCCTGCTAAATCCAGTCTACCACACCTGCTCTGCTTCTGTCACTAACAATGTGGAAATGAAAACAGATACATAATAGTAACCACTTAGCAATTACCACGTATGCCATAGGAATAGTCTAGTTACACCTTAACAACCAGCTAAAATGCCATAGAAACCTCATAGCATCCCTATAGAAACTTTCTTAAATACCTTAGAAACACTTTAGGTAACACACACATCTATACATACACACACACAGATACTTACATACATACACACACATATACATACATACATACATGCGTTTGTGTGTATGTACATATGTGTGTATGTATCTGTGTATGTATATATATATATATATATATATGTGTGTGTGTGTGTGTGTGCGTGTGTGTGTGTGTGTATGTATATATATACAGTTGGGTTTGAAAGTTTGGGCAGCGTTGTTAATTTTCCTGATTTACCTTTATAAAGCATTGATTGTTTGGATAAAAAAATTTCGTTAACTACATCATATAGGGGACAAACACAATGATATTTGAGAAGTGAAATGAAGTTTATATCTCAGAGATTTCAGCTTTCAGTCTCCACTGTGAGAAACATTGTGAGAAAATAGAAGACCACAGGCACAGTTCAAGTCAAGGCTCGAAGTGGCAGACCAAAAAAAATCTGGAATAAACAGAAGCGAATGATGTTGAGAACAGTCAGAGTCAACCCACAGACCAGCACCAAAGACCTACAACATGATCTTGCGGCTGATGGAGTCACTGTGCATCGTTCAACTATTCAGCACACTTTACACAAGGAGATGCTGTATGGGAGAGTGATGCAGAGGAAGCCTTTTCTCTGCCCACATCACAAACAGAGCCACTTGAGGTATGCTAAAGCACATTTGGACAAGCCAGCTTCATTTTGGAATAAGGTGCTGTGGACTGATGAAACTAAAATAGAGTTATTTGGGCATAACAAGGGCCATTATGCATGGAGAAAAAAGAACACAGCACTCCAAGAAAAACACCTGCTACCTACAGTAAAATTTGGTGGTGGTTCCATCATGCTGTGGGGCTGTGTGACCAGTACAGGGACTGGGAATCTTGTTAAAGTTGAGGGACGCATGAATTCCAATCAATATCAGCAGATTCTGGAGACCAGTATCCAGGAATCAGTGACAAACCTGAAGCTGCGCCGGGGCTGGATCTTCCAACAAGACAACGACCCTAAACACTGCTCAAAATCTACTAATGCATTCATGCAGAGGAACAAGTACAACGTTCTGGAATGGCCATCTCAGTCCCCAGACCTGAATATTATTGAAAATCTGTGGTGTCACTTAAAGAGAGCTGTCCATGCTCGGAAACCATCAAACCTGAATGAACTAGAGATGTTTTGTAAAGAAGAATGGTCTAAAATACCTTCAGCCACAATCCAGACTCTCATTAGAAGCTATAGGAAGTGTTTAGAGACTGTTATTTCTGCGAAAGGAGGATCTACTACAGGTTTTTTTTGTGTTGCCCAAATTTATGCACCTGCCTAATTTTGTTTAGACAATTATTGCACACTTTCTGTAAATCATATAAACTTCATTTCACTTCTCAAATATTACTGTGTTTGTCCCCTATATGATATATTTAACGGAATATTTATCCAAACAATCAATGCTTTATAAAGGTAAATCAGGAAAATTAACTGCCCAAACTTTCGCACCCCACTTTATGTGTGTATGTATGTGTGTATGTATGTGTATATATATGTGTGTGTGTGTGTGTGTGGGGGGGGGGGGGTGGGGTGGGGTGCGACAATATATAAATACAATATATAAATGTGCATGTGTGTGATATGTATCTGTGTTTTTATGTTACAAAAACAGATACATATTAGTGAGGACTTAGTAGCTACTACATATACCATAGGAATAGCGTAGTTACAATTTAAAAAAACTAAAATCCCATAGAAACCCCATAGCATTCCTATAGAAACATTCTTAACTACCTTAACAACAGTTTAGGTATCACGCACATCTATGCACACACACACACAAAACAGATACTTACATACACACACATACATGCAGATACTTACATACATGTGTGTGTGTGTTTGTGTGTTTGTGTGTATATATAATTTGTGTGTGTGATAATATGCATCTGTGTTTTATGTGGCAATAAAACTTTCTTGAGTACCTTGGCAACAGTTTAGGTAACACACACATCTATACACACACACACATACCCACACACAGATACTTACATATACACACATACATGCATGCATGTGTGTGTGTGTGTCTAACAATATATATGTGTGTGTGAGAAAATCTATCTGAGTGTGTATGTATGTGTGTGTGTGTGTGTGTGTGTGTGTGTGTGTATGTGTGTGTGTGTCTGTGTGTGTGTGTGTGTGTGTATGTGTGTGTGTGTGTCTGTGTGTGTGTGATATGTATCTGTGTTTTTGTGACAATAAAACTTTCTTGAATACCACACTTATATGTACATTCTCTAACTGGCTTCCAGTCACTGTGGCACACATGATTTGTTTATGTAAATCCACAGGCACTCCCCACTACTTTTACCGAAGTCTGTCCCATGTAACTCCACTGCACTGTTGGGAATATTGCTGTTTAGCCACATCTCCATTACAACCAAAATGTTACATTCTCTGATTCATCACTGTGTTGTACTCCAGAGTCGCACTTTAACAAAGGCTGAACACTGGTGAAAAAAATACTGGTAACCAGTGTCCAAGTCATGACTTAGTCTGTAATCTGCCTTGCCTTCTTTGACTTTGTTTACAATCTCAGTGTCTGCACTGGGTTTGTTATCTTCAATCTTGAGTTTCTGAGGGGAAGATCCAAACTGCTCAAAATTGAACACATGACCTATTGCAAGAAAACATGGAAAACAATGGCTTTTCACTCATAAACCTTCATGCATTATGATTAAAACTGCAGCAAGGTGCTTGCTTCCTGGCTCATGAAGTAAAAATATAAACATATTGGCTTTATAGAACATGCAGTGAGAACTGTAAATCTTTAATGGAGCCAGCGCAAATGTTAATTAGTTTGCAAAACAAGAACTATACATAAAATAAGGCTGCCAAATTAAGTAGAAACACATTTATACTCTGTATAAACAAATGTTTACATGAAATTCCATAGCAGTTACACCTGTAGGTTCCTCTAGGTTCCACACACACTCAACTTATAGAATAAATAAAAGAACACTACAAGATAGCTAAAAATGAATGAATAAATACTTGCTGGATTGTTAACTCAGTAGAGCTAACCAATGAGCACCATCCAATGCACAAAGCCTCAAAATATAATTAATAATAAATAAATACAATAATCACAATTGAAAGGTGGTGAGCTTAAAGATTATATCTAACCATGTTCTTTCACACTGAATAGGTTTTAGACAGATTTTACAGTTTATAGTTCCATCAAATTGCAGCTTACTCAGCTCTGATTGATGAACCAACGAAGCTAAAGCTTCTGTTTGCTCTGGCTTGATCTTATCAGATGCTGAAAGAGAGATATTGGCAGCAACGCTTCTGAGAGGCAGAGTCTTTCAGAAGTAAAGATGTGCAGATGGTCTAAAAATTTCAGAAAAATGTTCCTCAATGTGAAACTGGACTCAGTTGAGATCCGAAAATTAATTTAGACTGAGAAAAAAAAAAAAACCAGGCAAAGTACAAATATAAAAAAGACTCAGAGTCTGTAACTTACATATTTGGATATTTTAATGTAAACATGGGAATACTTTTACATTTTGCATTTTATTTTTCTGCCACCTGTTATATGGCGTTGTTCACTAAAGACAGTGTAAACAATGTGGGGCCACCATCATAATATAACTTGAAAATGAAATTTACTAAATTAAATTAAGTAAAGTACGGTACCCATTAATTATTTTTGTTTTGTTCCTCTTCAGTTCCAGTGGTTCTGGATCCCAACACTGCAAATCCCACCCTCAGCATATCAGCAAATCTTAGCAGCTTCGCACACTCAGCTGAAAACCTTCAACTTCCAGACAACCCAGAGAGGATAAGTGCATATAAAGGGGTTCTAGGCTCTGAAGGGTTCTCTTCAGGAACTCACAGCTGGGAAGTTGAGGTTGGAGACAGTAAGGATTGGGTTGTAGGAGTGGCTGAAGAGTCTGTCAGAAAGAAAGAAGCTTGTGTAGCAGCCCCAGAGAACGGGTTTTGTTGTATAGGGAGGGCATATGATGATGTAATAACTGCTAAACTTGGTATTAATTCTGGTAAAGATGTTTCAAAGGCATCAGCTATCAAGACAATCCGAGTGACACTGAACTGGGAGAAAGGTCGGGTGATATTTTCCTCAAATCATAATAATACAACCTTATACACCTTCAAACACAGATTCACAAAGAAAATATATCCGTACTTTTATAACGGCAGCACAAATTCAGGGCAATCACTGAGGATTCTGTCTTTTCCTACAGTAGTCTCAGTAAAACAGTAAGTTATCTTATTGATTTATCATATCCACAAATCCAAGGTTTTTTTCAGGCCAGTAGTTAAGCACTACAGAACTGATGGACTGTTAACTGTGTGTTAGTCACACGTGTACAGTACACAGCGGTTAACACCACTACTCACCAGAGAGCTACTGCCCCATGTGGGAGATGGGGGCTCGAATCCCAGTCTAGGTAGCAAACGCTGAGCTACACCAATAAGAGTCCTTGGGCAAGACTCTTAACACCACACTGACCTTTCTGGTCATCTCTCTTTGTAAAGTGGCAGTGTTTTTTATTAAACACCTGCTTCAGGTATAGACTTGTGTAAACTAGTGTAAACAACAATGTACAACTATGTTCATGTTCCATGTTTATAGAGCTTGTTTTTTTGTTTTGTTTTGGGGTCTATCTTCATTACCCTTAGAACTGTTTCATTTAAAATGGTTCCATGGTTCTTGGTGAAAATGTTGATCATGACAACAGCGGAACCCTTGTTGGTGCTAAAGAACCACTTCCAGAATTGGTTACTACTACTGGGTGGTACGGTTCTGTAGATTGTTTAGTTATTCTAGACAAAAGTTCCGTCTTTCAGGTTTAGTCTGTAATTTTCTTTATTAGGGAGTTTCATGGTCATTAACTTCCTTTGATGTCAGCTTCACTCCATATGTTCTGTCCCCGGAAAATGTGCTGTATACGCCTTGACAGACAGATAAACTCTCTCCTAACATCAAGACTCTAAAGACAGTCAGCCCTTGTCCACAGGTTTATTGACGTGGCAAGGAAAGGTGAAACTAAAACATACAAAGGGGTTTGATCAATACTATGCCTGCTTTCAGCTCGTTTTTACTGTATCTATTTAATCTTCTATGAACTTCCAATGACTAGCAGTAGCTTTTACAATGGTAATTCGACAGACACATAACACAATACGCCACAGAAAGTAAAATGTCCCAAAATAATAATATAGCAGTGTAGATACAAACAATCTATGAGTGCATACTCACGATGCTATCAGGGCGTGAAGATGTACAGTATGCAGACAACACTGAATTGATTCCAAAACGTACTCTCATGACTCTCTGAGAAGGAAGAACCTCTTACTTCCTGACTGCTACATAAAGAGCAAGCTGCAGCTAGTGACCCCTAGTGGTTGTAAAAATGAACTACAACTAATCACAGAACTAATCTAAACAAAATCTAATATAAACACCAAACTGTCTTGTGACAGGACAAAACACCTTTCGAGATAGAATTTAGGGCAAAATTTCGTCATGTAGCAATTGTGAAACAATGTCTCAAGGTAGCTAATTCATAGTTAATATTTATCTTTCTGCTGGGGTGGGGTTTCTGTGCAGGGTTTAACTCTACAGACATTTGGATCACTTCCATCACTATCATTAGCTTACATCCATGTCTCACTTTTTTATGATCATTTTAGCGTTTTTTGTTCAAATTGCAATCAGGAAAAATAGAGATGTGTGTAAAAGGGAATGTGATGCTGACAGGAGCATGAGGTCATCAGGTCATCTCTCTCTCTTTGTAAAAGCTGAAGCGTGGCAGCTTTACGTATAAAAACAGAAATGTAAAACTTCGTAAAATGACTGGGATGTTCTGTGCTAATAGAGCTTGTTGAAACTTTGTGTTTTTGTGTCTTTGCTATTAAATAAAACCATCCAAAACCTTAATTAGTGGCAGATCTCACATGGTAATGACCACTAAGACACCTGAAAACTGATTCTTCAGGGATTCTTTAGTACCCTTAGAAGTGGTCCATTTAGAAATGGTTACATGGTAGAAATGGTTCTTTGCCTGGTGAAAATGATGATCATAACGATGCAATAGAACCACTTTCAGAATGGTTACTGCCACTGTCCATTTACAGAGAGAGAGGACTCACTGTCTGGATTTGGCTGTCAATACATGGTTAAAGACAATTTAATAAAAAGCAATAATAATAATAAAATATATGTCTTAGAAATAATTATAATAATGTTCTATTGTAGTCTCTCAGTTTCTTTTGTTAATACATTCAATGCATTATTATTTTAGGCAATTCAACTGAAACCATCAGTTCCATCTTTCAAATATAGCCACTATTCTGGGGGGTTTAATGGTCATTTTCCATTCACTTGCCTTCATTTTGTGTCATCTTTTATGTGTTGTATTTGTAGTTTATTGAAGTAGATTATTTGTATTTGTGATTAACTGGTTTATTGATTGATTTGATTTAGGCTTTCATTTGATTGTAAAACAACAATAATGATGTTTATTTCTCCTTTAAGTAATACGGTTATATAATTGTGGGTATATTAATGAGAGGTCTTTCCACCCCACACACAGAGGTGAAGGAGCTGTTTGAAAAACTTCAGCCTCTGGAATATTCTTTGTCTGTAGTTAAACAAGATATCTAACAATATTACAAGACTTTTCCTTAATTCAGTCCTTGGGATGTAAACGGAATTATTCAGAGTAGTTTGGGTTCAGATGTTATTTACAGTGGTGGTGATGGGAACCATGGGTCTCCACATCTACAACACAAATATAGTCACGTTATTTACTCTCCAAACCCTCCAGTTTAAAACCAGTCTTATATGGAATGTTGTTGATGGGAAATAGTGGAAAGTCTGGGGGACTGTTTTGCCTGTATGTGTCACTTCACTGTAAATATATTTAATAAGTTGATTAAAATTTTCATGGTTTCCTACTTTTTAGGCCAAAGCATTCCTAACCATCTCATGAATGAACTTCCTGAGATGGACATCTGGTTCCATTCACCACCATTGTGGGCAATTAACTGTGTGCTAGGCATCCCAAGAATCTTGCAGGACTAGAGACCTTTTATAGGGACGAACGGACAAACAACTAAACAAACAAGCAAGCCCAAACCACACACAGCTGGTTATAAGGACTTTTACAAGCTGTACTTTCACTTAGAGGCTTACAGTTAATTCCAGCCAGGTGTGTCCAAACCTTTGGACTGCCACTGTGTAGTTGTTGAGTTGTATAGCTGTGTTGTAATTTCTTATTTTGGTGTCAGTTGAAGAGAGGAGACCACTCTGGATATGTTCTTAGCTTACTAAGCTCTGGTTCCAACATGCAGTCCAGAATGCAGTCCCGAACAATCCATACCTGTCCAGAGATATAACCTTTGTAGGGGCCTTTATACCACTGTTAAATGGTTGTAAATGGCTGTTCTGTTCCGGGAAAGCAACTCTTCCCAGCGGGTAACAAATGGTCAAGGGAAGCCAAGCTTTTGGTGTCAGTATGGTTTACAAATGGTAGAAACCAACAGCAACAATATATAAGAACATATATAGACGTTTGCTGCACTCTCTGTTTGGTGAGCAAGGCACAACATCCCCAAAGCCACCATGGATAGGGCTGCCCACTGCTCCAGGTGTGTGTCTTCACTAGGCTGTGTGTATGTTGGTTGTTCTCTTCATTGATGGATTAAATGCAGAAGACAAATTCCAAATGACCAATAGTTCCAAATTCTAAAAATGTCATAGGAGTGTGTGTTTGTACTGGGTGAAATGTTGTGCACTGTAAGCTAATGTAACCAAAGACAAGCTCCTTGTATATGTGAACATACATACTTCAACTTTATTCTGATTCTGAAAATGACCCGCTGCCATTTGACCCAAATGACTTCATGACAGTCTGGTATGACACCATTGCAGTTTTTGATGATGTTGATGTGGTGTTAAGGGCAGTCTTGCTTGCCTTGCATACACCATAAAGACAACCATAAAGCCATTGTATTTACTTTATCATTTATACATGCTATGCTTAGGAGTCAAACACTGTGTAGTAAAAAACGGCCCTCTCATTGTCATGTTTTTATTGGTGTGAATAAAGTCCAATTACTGTATTTTAAGATAAGATGAGATAATATTTTATTATCCCACATGGGGAATTTCGGTGTTTGTATATATATATATATATATATATATATATATATATATATATATATATATATATATATATATATATATATATATATATATATATATATCGTCGCTGTCCAATGAAAAACATGTATCTCCATTTTTGTTGATTTTTACTTTTATGCCTCATTTGATCACATGAGCTGCTGTTTACACTGTGTGGAAATGAACCAACAAAAATGGCCCAAAACTGTTTGGAAGCACATCTGGTTCCATAGACTTATGGAACTCAAATTAGGTTTTTGGCCTCTCCTGTAAAGTTGCCATTTCGGTGATACCTGTTTTTCTTTGGACAGCGACGATATCTAACATATATATATATTTATATTTGCAAATTTCCCCATGTGAGATAATAAAACATTATCTCATATATTTGTGTATTTATATATATATATATATATATATATATATATATATTTATATATATATATATATATATATATATATATATATATATATGTGTGTGTGTGTGTGTGTGTGTGTGTGTGTTTGTTTGTTCTTTTTATTTTATTTTTTTAATTTCAAATAATCACTGTATTTTAGCTCTATATTTTAAACTTTAAATTTGTAAACTGTGTATGAATGTTTAGGCATGAGCAATAGAGTCATCTCTGTAGATATGTGATGAATATGTTGATATGTATGAGAATTAAAAAAACGAATGAATCAGTAACACATGAGCTGAGACAGGGTCAACCAATTTGGAGGCACCACTGCTCACTGAATGTCTGCAGTCATGGCTGTTGGGTTACTCAGGCACAGCGGTAAGGCCAGTCCTGGCTTACATCACGTGCGTGGTCAAGCATGAAACTTGGTTCATTAGCATGTCTCACAATGTCAAACCTACCCACCAAGTTTCATACCTGGGGGTTGATTCATTTTGGGTGTAGCTATGTTTTTTTGATGAGTGTAATTCTCTGTCTTTGTGCTTGCACTGCATGCACTTTGAAGCCTCCATCAAGCCACCGTATTTACTTTATCACAGAGTGACCAGAGAATTTCACGTTATGCTTCGGAGTCGTGACTTTAAATGTTGCTCTGAATGTTTAATTCGAACACACACAATATCAGTCACTGTGTTGTAAAAAAAAAGGCCCTCTCACTTTCATGTTTTTATAGGTGTGAACAAAGTACAAATACTGTCATTTCAAATAATCACTTCATTTCAGCTCCGCCCTCCATTTTACTGGAACCTTCTTTAGGGTTGTTGGAGTGTCTTGAACCGTGCTCAACACCTGCCCAACACCAGACGAAATAAAGAAGCTTTACTTCAACTTCAGCTGAAGGTAGGGTAAACCGAACATTCGTCTTTAAATATGATGGGTGTAGTCATCTCTGTTGATGCGTGAAGAAGAGTGATGACAATGTATGAATGTAGCTTGATAAATGGTTTAGACTGTAAACTGGCCAGAGTAGAACCCTGTACCAGTAAAGGCCTAATTTAGCTGGATTAGTGTTACCACAGGAGGTACTGTAATCTAGTTTATAAAATATTGAAGAGACTGATTCATCTGGCACCAAGTATATCCTCAAATTACCAGGTGATGGGAGCTCATTGCTCAGGTGGTGGTGACAGCATGAAGATTCAAACTACACAAATCAAAAAACTAACATCCAGGGAATGCTGGAGAAAACAGCATTAGGCTAGAAAAGTGGGTTCGGTTGACAAGTGGGGCCCAGCAGGACAGAAAATAGTCTGCAATTAGGAAAAATCATGAAAAGAAACAAGGAAAGTCAAGCTGAAGCGAATTTAAGGTTCTCTTTGGAACTTTAACCCCATTTTTGTACTTGTAATGGCACCGGCCTGCCATAACACTAAAACCACCTCCTTGTTTCTGTTCTCAGTGCCCACGTTATCATTCGCTGACCATATAGGACACTCTGTAGTTCTACAGTTCCAGACTGTAGTCCATCTGTTTCTCTGTACACTGTATTACCCTGTTCTTCAAGGGTAGGACCCCCACAGGACCACCACAGAGCAGGTATGATGTGGGTGGTGGATCATTCTCAGCACTGCAGTGACACTGATGTGGTGGTGGTGTGTTAGTGTGTGTTGTGATGGTGTGAGTGGATTACCTACTGCCCTATTTCTGGAACTGCAGGCAAATATACAGTCATGTTTCTCCACATCAACTATAGATAATAATAATAATAATAATAATAATAATAATAATAATAATAATAATAAAGATAATAACTTTTCCAAGCATGCTTTTGGGAAATTGTTTACCGGTCTTTCTTTTAAACCCCCAACTTTCTTTTTTGAAGACAACAGTCACATTGACTGACTTCACTGTAATGCAACCACAGGCAGGACTTATTACATAGTTGTCTAAGGAATATTTTATTTATTTGTTTTTATTTTTATTTTTATTAATTAATTTGTTTGTTTATTTGTATATATATTTAAATATATTTGTTTGTTTGTTTATTTCTGCCTTTATTTATTTGCAGTTTTGAAACATTTTTAAATCTGGAGATGCAGATCCTCCAGTATTCAGTCTGGCAGGAATCAAAGACTAGAACTAACCTTCCACTACATGGTTAAAGATGCAGCACATCAATAATCAAGTGATAATGATCCTGAAAGTGATTTGTCATTAAAGGATGGCTGTGTCACATGATTCCTAAGGGAATTATGGACTGATTAGTGGATCGGCGTACTGAGTGTTGTAAACTGCATGGCGTGACATTGACCTCCTTTCTGATATTCAAACACTCATTCAGAGTTCTAGAAATCAGTATTCTGTTTATCTGTAATATATGACCACCCCTGCTTCTTTTCAGTTCACTCTTCTCTTCATCCTGTAAGCTGAAAATTCAGTACGTAAATAGGGGATGACTGGAAGCTTTGAAATGTGAAAGGAATATTATATATCAGCTGTTAGTAAAGATAAATAATTAACTGGGTTATGTAATCCAACTGGAGCAATCTAATGACTTACTGTAACTGGCTGGCTAGAACCTCAATATCTAGATGGAAGAGATATGGTGTAGAAGAACAACCCTGCTACACATCTCTCTGAAATTTCATTTTTACTAGTAACTGATGCTTTAGGGTGAGCGTACAGTATAGCAGAATGTGCTTCACAGTTGGTTAACATACTAGAGTGCATGTATTTGTATAATCTGTTTGCCAGCACAAGTATTTCATTTCATTTCAGGCATTTTTAGCTGACGCTCTTATCCAGAGCAACTTACAAGGTTATTAGTATTACAGGTAGGCCAGTGTAGTGTTAGGAGTCTTGCCCAAGGACTCTTATTGGTGTAGCTCAGCATTTGCTACCTAGACTGGGATTTGAACCCCTGTCTCCGACATGGGGTGGTAGTTCCTTGGTGGGTGAAGGTGTTAACCGCTGAGGCACACCAACCAGTATTTAAGCAGTTAGTCATGATAACCTCATTTTTAAAAATTTATCTTCCAATTAAAAATACAATTTTTAATTTAACTTATTAAATAATAAAATAATCAAACCAAATAAATAAAAATGTTTTGTAATTTCAACTAGAATTTTTCAGCACTTCAACTCATGTTTTTAAAATACTTGCAGTAGAAACTTAAAGGAGTTAAATGAACTTTGTTTACTGTGAGCAACTAGCAATGTAAGTTTAAAGTATGACAATGGCGTCATAACCCATCCAAAAGAATTTTGAGAAAGACGGGAATATTAAGAAAAGCCCAGACCCTTTATTGATCGGTAGATAGGGAACCCAACCCTGAAGCCCAATACCAAGATGACAGGAGTCTTCCTCTCACCACTCTTCCACTTCACCCAAACCTTAAGCCCAGTAGCGGTATCACATTTTGCATCACTGAGGTACAGGGGTTGGACAATGAAACTGAAACACCTGGTTTTAGACTACACTCATTTATTAGTATGGTGTAGGGTCCTTTTGCGGCCAATACAGCATCAGTTGGTCTTGGGAATGACATATACTGCGTCCTGCACAGTGGTCAGAGGGAGTTTAAGCCATTCTTCTTGCAGGATAGTGGCCAGGTCACTACGTGATGCTGGTGGAGGTTCGTCCTTCTTGGTGGTATGCTGACATTACCCTGGATACCGTGGCTCTTGATACATCACAAAGACTTGCTGTCTTGGTCACAGATGCGCCAGCAAGACGTGCACCAAAAATCTGTCCTCTTTTGAACTCTGGTATGTCACCCATAATGCTGTGTGCATTGCAGTATTTTGAGCAGAACTGTGCTCTTACCTGCTAACTGAACCTTCACACTCTGCTCTTACTGGTGCAATGTGCAGTTAATGAAGATTGGCCACCAGGCTGGTCCAATTTAGCCATGAGACCTCCCACACTAAAATGACAGGTGTTTCAGTTTCATTGTCCAACCCCTGTAGTTTACCCTGATGAATGCTTAAGCTCCAGTCTGGCATCTTCCCGTCCCTAATCCATTGTTCCACTGATGTCAGGATCACCTTTACAGGTACTGAAACCTGGAACCTCACACGTGAAGGTTCTAATGGGTGATTCACAGCTACAGAACTTCAGTCTGACCTTCTGCTTCTTCTCTTTCAGCTTGAATTTCATCGGGTAAAGCTACCCCCGCAGCAATGGCGTCTTTTTCCCCTCTGCTAAATCAGGACATCTTGTGTCTCGACTGTACGAAAATCTCCACCGACCCAGTGATTCTGTCCTGTGGGGACAGTTTTTGTAAGGCCTGTCTACAGAAATGCTGGACCAAGAGTTCAGGAAGAGATTGTCCTTTCTGCAAGCAGCCATCAACAGGGGAATATCTTGCTCCTGATCTTTCTCTGGCAAACATCTGTGTGTCCTACACACAGCAGAAGAGAAGTGACCCCAATGCCCAGGGTCTGTGCTCGCTGCACTCTGAGGAGCTCACTCTGTTCTGTGTGAATGATGAGAAGCTGGTGTGTGGACAGTGTGTCTCTCTGCATCATAAGAATCACAGCTTCTGCTCCATCAACAAAGCTGCTGGTCCACACAAGGTAGGAGGGAATGCTTTTCATCTATTTGATGTAAACTCACCACATAAATGAGTCCCCTCTGGCTCAAACGTCCCTAATACTCTAACACCTCCACTAGCTCCAATAACAGCTGTGATTGGATTTGGCATGGACTGGACAAGGTTCTGGATGTAGGCCACAATAATGTTCAGATGCTCTGGCATTAAAGAACTGGTCAGGTGGTCCAGATGTGGTGGAGGCCTTCCATGGCACAATTCTGAGGAGAGTTCCCTGTAGACTGGGATTGTAGCCACTGCTGGTAGACCCGTATGACCGTATGCTTCCATACACCTGCAGATTCAGCTACTTCCTTCACACTATAGTCTTTGGCCATGCCCACATGCAGTCACTCCTTTTAGCCAATCATTAACATCTGCTCTGGAGCCGTTTACCACACATGGAAAGAGACATTCCCTGCACTGTAGCGCCTCTTCCCAATCTATGGATCCCGTCCCTCACACTCCACAGTATTTATAGCCCCATCATCCTCATGCAGCACCATCTACAGGAGCCTGAAGTACTTGTTCTGTCCTCTGTTTGTATTTTACTTTACTGTTATCATACTTGCACTTTAATAATTTGTGTCTTGCTAGGAAAAGATACAGACCCATCTAACAGCCCTGAAGATGAAGCTTCAGATGTTCCAGAAGGTTAAAGAGACCAGTGACCAGGAGGCTGCACATATTAAGGTGAGTGATCAGAAACAGTGTTCATAAAAAAACAGCCATTTAACCCAACTAACATTCAAACAATGAACACTCTCTCATGTCCTGCTCTCAGGCTCAGGCCAAAAACACAGAGAAGCAGATAAAGGAGGAGTTTGAGATGCTTTACCAGTTCCTCAGTGAAGAGGAGGAGGCCAGGATTGCTGACCTGAGAAAGGAAGAGGGGGAGAAGAGCCAGAGGATGAAGAAGAATATTAAAGAACTTGACAGTCAGATAAAGGATATAAGTGCCAGAATTGCAGAAACAGAGAAGAAGCTGAAGGATGATGTGCTGGTTCTGCAGGTAAAGCCAACCATACCAGCTGTTAGGAATATGGGATAGCATGGAATAACATGGGATAACATGGAATAGTAAACACTTTTTTACCTTATTTACAGGACGTCCATACAGCACTTCAGAGGTAAACATTGATGTGTGACAGATAGCTTCTTTGTGGCTAATCTAGAACCTAAAAATCAAGGAAACTACTGTAATTATGCATACATGTGTTTCAGAGCTCAGTACACAAGTCCAATTCCAGAACTGAGCTCAGTATCTCTGATTGATGTGGCCAAACACCTGGGCAATCTAAGATTCAGAGTGTGGGAGAAGATGAAGACCATCTGTCCTTACTGTGAGTAACAAACGCCTGCATTTATAATACACTCATCATCAGAAGGAGGTGTGGGAGTGCGGTGGTGTTGGGTAGGAAGATAAAGGGGACCAGGATCAATAACTGATGATAAATTTAGACTGATATGATCAATATTTACTGAGCTACACCTATAGAAGTACTGTCTCTCAGTATGGCGTCGGGCCGCCGTGTTTGCTAACCCAACACGCCAGACGTCTCGGTATGGAGCTGTAGAGGTTCCTAATGGTGTCCTGTGATAATCCATCCCATGCAGCGTGAACATCCTCACACAGTTCCTGCAGATGGTGCGGTAGGGGTGGAGGTGGAGTGACCCCAGTTCTTCTGAACATGTGACTGTGATGTTCAACTTGGTGCTGACCACGGTGCCTCCACACACGGATTCGTTGGTCGTCTCTACAAAGACAAAATCGGTACTCGTCACTGAAGATGACCCGCTGCCATTCTGAGTCGCTTCATGACCTTCTGGCATGACATCATTGCTTTGTCCGTTGTCTTTGGTGACGGTGACGTGGTGTTAGGGATAGTCATCATAACGGTGTGTGTGCATGTAGTCCTGTGTGGTGCAGCCGTCTACCAATGGTGTTGGCACTAACAGGATGACTCATAGAGGACACCACTGCTCCTGGATGTCTGCGGTTGTAGCTGATGGGTCAGTCAGGTACAGCGATAAGGCCCGTACTTGCTTACATCACATGTGCGGCTGTTAGTGAAACTTGATCAATCAAACCTACCGACCAAGTCTCATTCCTTGTGGCTGATTCCTTCTGGGTGCAGCTATATGTCCAGCTACTCTCTTGACCATAAGTGTAAATGCAAACATAGAAATGAACTAGGTAAAGTTATAATAGTGACAAAGGTAAGCAAGTACAAAGTTAACAACATAAGATTTATTAGTGTAAATGCTTTTTATTAGTTTATTATTTATTCATTTATTAGTCTGAGTGTCCTGGCAATGAAGTGTGGCTTCCAGTGCACAATGCTGAATGATGAAAACTCGGTTCAGTTTAAAGCTGTTTTGTTCCTCTACAGTTCCAGTGGTTCTGGATCCCAACACTGCTAACTCCTCCCTCAACATATCGACTGACCTCAGCAGCATCTCAAAGTCTGCTGAAAACCTTCAACTTCCAGACAACCCGGAGAGGTTGAGTGCATATCCAGGCGTTTTGGGTTCCGAAGGGTTCTCCTCAGAAACTCACAGCTGGGAGGTGGAGGTTGGAGATAGTGAAAAGTGGATTGTAGGAGTGGCTGAAGAGTCCATCAGAAGGAAAGAAGCTTGTGTGGCAGCTCCTGAGAATAGTTTTTTTTGTATATGGAGAAGTCACGATGTAATTGCTGCTGGAAGCACTAATATGTCTGGTGTAGTAGTTGCGAAGGCAAAACCCATTAAGACCATCCAAGTGACGTTTAACTGGAAGAAAGGTCAGGTGATATTCTTCTCAAAAGACACTAACAAAACTATACACAAGTTCAAACACAGGTTCACAAAGAAAGCATATCCGTACTTCAGTAATAACAGCCCAAACTCGGAGAGCTCACTGAAGATCCTGCCTTTCCCTTCACAAGTCTCAGTAATCCAGTGATGCCTGCATGAAATTATTAATTCACCAGTTTAATAAGTTCAAGTCTTCTTCCAGGGCACTACAGAACAGACGCACTGTAAAGATCAACGGTGAACTAGTCATTAGTCATTAGTGTACAGTATTAACAAATTGAGTGAGTCAACACCCTGCGATTCCACCACCCACCACCAGATGTCCCTCTAGACAGTACTGATTTCTCCGCCACAGCACTGCTGCTCACTGCCGTCTGCTACATGATGATAATTCCCAGTGTAAAGAGACACGGGGTCATCCATTACTGTCCAAAAGCCTCAGTGAACTACATACGTCTTCCGAGTTTGTATATGTAAAGCTGATGTTGGTAGTAAATCTGAAATTATGCATTAACTGTGTTCTCTTACAAAACCCTGCATGTTCCACTCCACCTTAAAAACATTTACGATACGATTTCAGGCCAAACCTCATCATAAAACTGTAGAACAATATCTCAAGATATCAAGTAGCTAATTTGTAGCCAGTAATGTATTTTCTGTGTGGGTTTTTTTCTGTATGGTGTAACTCTACAGGCATTCTGACAATTCTCATTACTTTATTACTAATATTTTGCTTCTTTATGGTCAAATCAGTTTTTTTGTGTAAATTGGATGCAATAAAATGGATATGTTTAAAAAATGTCTGTCTTTATAAGAGCTGAAAAGCGGCATTGTTTCATTACACAACTTTGTCAGGTGTAATTTGTGTAAAACAACCATGTACAACTTCCTGAAAGGATTGGGATATTCCATGTACATTAGAGCTTATTCAAACTTTGTGTTTCTGTCTTTGCTATTGAATAAAGTCATCAACCTCTTTAATAGTGTCTTCAGTTAAAGTCAGATCTCACATGGTAGAACAGGTTTACAGCAGCTGTAAATTGTAAACTGACAGATTAAATGGAAATGACGTACGGTCTATGACAGGTAAAGCTGATGATGCTGCATGTTTGGATTTATTATTATGGTATTGCTACAATAACATTACAGCAGTCATACAACGTTTGCTGTACTGGAAATGCAGGATGCCGTATGAAAGGAGCTTCCCAATAATCCACTCACTCAGTGATCCCTCATGTGGACAGGCTAGTCACTTTTGTATTTAGTTCCAGATACTGGCAAATACAGTTTTATGGGTGTCTCATTTTGGAACAAACATGCTGATGTTACAAAGTATTAGCTCCAATATTTATTGAGCTACACATACAGAGGTCTTGTCTCTCTGTTTGGTGTTGGGCGCAACATGCCAGAGCAGGGCAGTTGTAGGCTGGAGGTTATGGAACACGCTTTGTGACTGGAAGGTTTCCAATTCGATTCCCCGAGCCGGCAGAAATGATTGAAGTGCCCTTGAGCAAGGCACAACATCCCCGATCCGGCCGCCATACGGGTAGGGGGTAGGGCTGCCCACTGCTCCAGGTGTGTGTGTTCAGTAGACTGTGTGTGTGTGTTGGTGTTTCACTTCGCCGATGGATTGCATGCAGAAGAAAAATTCCACATTTCAAAAATCCTTAAAACATCTGGACGTCTCGGCATGGAGCTGTGTGTGACAGAAGTGTGTGTGTTTGTACTGGGTGAAATGTTGGCACTCTCTGGACTCTGTGAGCTAATGTAACCAAAGACCAACTCCTTGCATGTGTGAGCATACCTAAAGGTCGATTCTGATTCTGAAGATGACCTGCTGCCATTCTGTGTCACACCATGACAGTCTGGTACATCACCATTGTAGTCTTTTGGTGACGGTGATGTGGTGTTAAGGGCGGTCTTGCTTGCCTTGCATACCCAATGAAGACAACATCAAGCCATTGTATTTAATTTATCAAGGGAATTATATATTATGCTTACGAGTCAAACACTGTGTTGTAAAAAAGGGTCATAGATGTGAACAAAGACCAATTACTGTCATTTAAGATAAGGTGACCTTTTATCATACCACATTGGGAAATTTGCAAATATATACAAAATATTTTTTTTAAATTACTACTACCGTGCTACTGGAACTTGTTAAATTCTTAAAATGTGCAACAGCTGCCCAACACCAGACGAAATGAAGAAGCTTCAACTGTAGGGTAAACTGTGTATGAATCTTTAGGCATGAGCAGTAAACTCTCATTATTGATTAAAAAGGGAAACTAAGACAGGGTCAACCAATTTGGAGACATCACTGCTCATTGAATGTCTACAGTCATGGCTGTTGGGTCCCTCAAGTACAGCGATAAGGCCAGTCCAGGCTTACATCACATGAGCGGTCAAGCATGAACTTGGTTCATTAGCATGTCTCACAATGTTAAACCTACCCACCAAGTTTCGTTCCTGGGGGCTGATTCCTTTTGGGTGCAGCTATTCTTTTGACGTGTGGACTACAAGTGTAGTGTTTTGACAGAGAAATTTCCTGTTATGCTTCAGAGTCGTGACTTTAGCTCTGAATGTTTGAATCATACACAAACAATGTCAGTCTCAGATCAGCAGGTTCAAGATAAGATAAGATAATCCTTTATTGATCCCACAGTGGGGAAATTTACAATGCCACAGCAGCACAGAGGAAAGAACAGAAGTGTCAGGAAACATACAAATAATAAATAAGATCTATATATACAAAAATTACAGAAAATATAAGTAGTAGAAATAGAAATAGATTCCTGAGTTTTACTGTACATAGTAGAAATAGAAATAGACTACTGAGTTTTTATTGCACATTGTAGAAATAGAAATGGAATATTGAGTTTTTATTGCACATAGTGGAAATGGACTATTGTAGAAGTAGACTACTGTAGAAATAGACTACGGAGGACAGCGGATGTTATACTGTCACAACACTGTGTTGTAAAAAAGGACTCTCTCACTTCCATGTTTTTATAGATGTGAACAAAGTTCAATTACTGTTACTTCATTTCAGCTCTGCCCTTCCTTACTGGAGCCTTCTTAAGGATTGTTGAAGTGTTCTAAACCGTGCCCAACACCAGACGAAATAAAGAAGCTTTACTTCAACTTCAGCTGAAGGTAGGGTAACCCGAACATTCGTCTTTAGATATGATGGGTGTAGTCATCTCTGTTGATGTGTGGAGGAGGAGGATGAGGATGTATCTAATCTAATCTATCTGGACTGGTGTTACCACCGGAGATCCAGTAATGTAGCTCATAGTGGATTTATCTAAGAGAGGGTCAACCAAAGTGGGCACATACCCCTGGTATCGACCCCTGTGAGAAACCAGCCACTGAGATTACTAAGTAAGATACCACCCATACTTTAGTGGCTTGACAGTACTGTTATGCCTACTATCCTGTCCATTTTGCTCACATCTGCCAGTAAAAAAAAAATCTGTGTGTGGAGACACCGTGGTCAGCACCAAGATGAGCGTTTTGTTGTCACACATCCTGATTTCCTTCATGACCTACATGCTGCGACCGTCAAAAGTAGGAAGTGGTCCTAATAATGTGACTCGACTGTGTGCTTTACTAAACAAAGGCTTGGAGAGGCACACAACATCCCTGTACTGTTCAACACTCTTCTACATGGTCTAAACCTTAGGTCCAGTGGTGGCACCACATTCTGCATTGCTGTTTGTCTAAAAGCATTTCTAAACATTAACACTGAGCAGAGATTGAGATTCCTTTCATCAAACTGAAACTGGTGAGAATTAGCCGAGCTAATGCTGGGTTAGCTAGATCCAGTCCAGCATCTCTAACTCTGACTGCCTCCTTCCGCTTGTGTTCTTTCGTTGGTCTGTCCCCCTGATCTTAGGAGCTCTGTGTGCTCCTTAACAGGCTCTAGAACGTGTTAATGTTCTGACTGTGGACTGATGTGTTTCACAGCTGCAGAGCTTCAGTCTGACTCTCCGTGTCTTTACTTTCACTTTTGATTCCGTCAGGCGTGGCAACAATGGCATCATCTCTCCCCCCGCTGCACAAGGACCTCTCGTGTCCCATCTGTTTGGACATCTTCACCGACCCGGTGATTCTGTCCTGTGGTCACAGTTACTGTAGGGCGTGTCTACAGAAGAGCTGGACCAATAATCCAGTAAAAGAGTGTGCGGTCTGCAGACGCCGCTCATCAAGAGAGCATCCTCCTCAGGACGTGGCTCTGAGGAACGCATGTGAGACCTACATGCAGCGGAAGAGAGGAAGTGACTCTGATTCCCAAGGTCTGCGGTGCCCACTACACTCTGAGAAGCTCACTCTGTTCTGTGTGGATGATGAGAAGCTGGTGTGTGGACAGTGTGTGTCTCAGGATCATGAGAATCACAGCTTCTGCTCCATCAACAAAGCTTCTGGTCCACACAAGGTAGGAGGGAACATATTTTCACACATACATATTTAATCACAAATAGCTAGGAGAAATTAAAATTGCTTACCGAGCAAGTCCGGGTCTCAGGAGGTTAAGAATGGGTCTTCAATGTTTATATTTCAGATATTTGATGTTTCAGGATATTTGATACACCTGCATGTGTTTTGCATGGGTTGCTGATGGTGGTAAAATAGTGGACCATTATAAGGACCATTCTGATGGAGCACTCCACCTTCAATCATTTAAAAAGATTTTTTTGTTTACATCTTATTTGGTTTATGTTGAGATTTTGAAACTATGTTGATGATTATAATGATGATTGTTTATATTAAAAGTCAGAAGCCTTTATAAAAATATATTATTTAAAAAATATATAAATTTCTTGTGAAATACAGCTAAAGATACAGACCCATCTGACAGCCCTGAAGATAAAGCTTGAGATGTTTCAGAAGGTTAAAGAGATCAGTGACCAGGAGGCTGCACATATTAAGGTGAGTGATCAGAAACAGTCTTCATAAGAAACCAGCCATTTAACCCAACTAACATTCAGTCAGTGAACACTCTCTCCTGTCCGGCTCCCAGTCTCAGGCCCAGACCACAGAGCAGCAGATCCAGGAGGAGTTCAAGATGCTTCACCAGTTCCTCAGAGAAGAGGAGGAGGCCAGGATTGCTGAACTGAGAAAGGAAGAGGGGGAGAAGAGTCAGATGATGAATAAGAATATTGAAGAACTGGACCAACAGATGAAGGATATAAGTGCCAGAATTGCAGAATCAGAGGGGAAGCTAAAGGATGATGTGCGGGTTCTGCAGGTAAAGCCAATCATAACAGCTGTTAGGAATATGGAATAACATGAAATAACATGGAATAGTAAACACTTTGTTACCTTATTTACAGGACATGCATACAGCAGATGAAAGGTAAACATTGATGTTTGACAGATGGCTTCTTTGTGGCTAATCTAGAACCTAAAAATCTGGGAAACTACAGTGGATACGGAAAGTATTCAGCCCCCTTTTAAAATGTTCACTCTTTGTTTCGTTGCAACCATTTGCTAACATCAAAAAGTTCATTTTATTTCTCATTAATGTACACTCAGCAATCCCACAGAAAAAAACAGAAATGTAGAAAAATTAAAAAAAAAAAAACACCTGAAATATCACACGGTCATAAGTATTCAGACCCTTTGCTGTGACACTCATATTTAACTCACATGCTGTCCATTTCTTCTGGTCCTCCTTAAGATGGTTCTGTTCCTTCATTGGAGTCCAGCTGTGTTTAATTAAACTGATTGGGCTTGATTAGGAAAGGCACACACCTGTCTATATAAGACCTCACAGCTCACAGTGCATGTCAGAGCAGATGAGAATCATAAGGTCGAAGGAACTGCCCAAAGAGCTCAGAGACAGAGTTGTGGCAAGGCACAGATTTGGAAAAGGTTACAAAAGAAATTCTGCAGCACCCAAGGTTCCTAAGAGCACAGTGGCCTCCATAATCCTTAAATGGAAGAAGTTTGGGATGGCCAGAACTCTTCCTAGAGTTCCTAGTCAAACTGAGCAATCGTGGGAGAGGAGCCTTGGTGAGAGAGGTAAAGAAGAACCCAAAGATCACTGTGGCTGAGCTCCAGAGATGCCGTAGGGAGATGGGAGAAAGTTCCGCAAAGTCAACTATCACTGCAGCCCTCCACCAGTCTGGTCTTTATGGCAGAGTGGCCCGATGGAAGCCTCTCCTCAATGCAAGACATACGAAAGCCTGCATAGAGTTTCCCAGACTATGAGAAATAAGATTCTCTGGTCTGATGAGATGAAGAACTTCTTGGTGTTAATTCTAAGCAGTATGTGTGGAGAAAACCAGGCACTGCTCATCACCTGCCCAATACAATCCCAACAGTGAAACATGGTGGTGGCAGCATCACGCTATGGGGGTGTTTTTCAGCTGCAGGGACAGGACGCCTGGTTGCATTTGAAGGAAAGATGAATGCGGCCAAGTACAGAGATATCCTGGAAGAAAACCTCTTCCAGAGTGCTCTTGACCTCTGGGCTGAAGGTTCACCTTCCAACAAGACAATGACCCTAAGCACACCGCTAAAATAACAAAGGAGTAGCTTCGGAACAACTCTGTGACCATTCTTGAGTGGCCCAGCCAGAGCCTGAAACCTGAAAATGGCTGTCCACCAACGTTCACCATCCAACCTGACGGAACTGGATCCCCAAATCCAGGTGTAAAAAACTTGTTGCATCATTCCCAAGAAGACTAATGGCTGTACTAGCTCAAAAGGTTGCTTCTACTCAATAATAAGCAAAGGGTCTGAATGCTTATGACCATGTGATATTTCAGTTTTTCTTTTTTAATAAATTTGAAAAAATTTCTACATTTCTGTTTTTTTTTCTGTCAAGATGGGGTGCTGAGTGTCCATTAATGAAAAATAAAACGAGCTTTTTAAATTTTGGCAAATGGCTGCAATGAAACAAAGAGTGGAAAATTTAAAAGGGGTCTGAATACTTTCCATACCCACTGTAATTATGCATACATGTGTTTCAGAACTCAGTACACATGTCCAATTCCAGAACTGGGCTCAGGAGTTCTGATTGATGTGGCCAAACACCTGGGCAATCTGAGATTTCGAGTGTGGGAGAAGATGAAGACCATCTGTCCTTACTGTGAGTAACAAACTCCTGCATTTATAATACACTCATCATCTAAAGAACAACTCCACCCAGAAGGAGGTGTGGGATGGCGGTGCTGTTGGTAAGGAAGATAACTGTTACCAGGATCAATTTAGACTGATATGATCATTTTTTATTGAGCTACACATATAGATGTAGTGTCTCTCAGTATGGTGTTGCGCCGATGTTTGCTAATCCAACACGGTGCCTCCACACACGGGTTCGTTGGGCGTCTCCACCAAGACTAAAGCGGGACTCGTCACTGAAGATGACCCGCTACCATTCTGAGTCACTCCATGACAGTCTGGTACGACACCACTGCAGTCTGTGGTGACGGTGACGTGGTGTTAAGGACAGTCATGGTAACGGTCTATGTGAATGTAGTCCTGTGTGGTGCAGTCGTCTGCCAATAGTGGTGACACTATGGAGGGCATCACTGCTCTCGCTGGATGTCTGGAATCGTGGCTGTTGGGTCAATCAGGTACAGCAATAAGGCCGTCCTTGACCAGATGTGTGGCCGAGTGTGAAACTTGGATCAGTACCATGTCTCATGATGTCAAACCTACCCACCAAGTTTCATTCCTGTTGGTTGGTTCTGTCTGGGTGCAGCTATTCTCTTGACCACAACTGTAAATGCAAACATAGGGATGAAGTAAATAAAGTTAAAATGGGGACAAAAGTAAGCTAGTATAGAGGTAATAAGGTTTATTAGTGTGAGTTTTTTAACCAGTTTATTATTTATTAATTTATCAGTCTGAGTGTACTGGCTTCCAGTTCAGTTTAAAGCTGTTTTGTTCCTCTACAGTTCCAGTGGTTCTGAATCCCAACACCGCTAACTCCTCCCTCAGCATATCAACTGACCTCAGCAGCATCTCAAAGTCTGCTGAAAACCTTCAACTTCCAGACAACCCGGAGAGGTTGAGTGCATATCCAGGGGTTCTGGCCTCTGAAGGGTTCTCCTCAGGAACTCACAGCTGGGAGGTGGAGGTTGGAGATAGTGAGAAATGGATTGTAGGAGTGGCTGAAGAGTCCATCAGAAGGAAAGAAGTTTGTGTGGCAGCCCCGGAGAACGGGTTTTGTTGTATATGGAGAAGAGAAAATATAATTGCTGCTGGAAATGGTGAAGGGTCTGGTGAAGTAGTTGCGAAGGCAAAACCCATTAGGACCATCCAAGTGACGTTTAACTGGAAGAAAGGTCAGGTGATATTCTCCTCAAAAGACACTAACGAAACTTTATACAAGTTCAAACACAGGTTCACAAAGAAAGCGTATCCGTACTTCAGTAATAACAGCCCAAACTCAGAGAGCTCACTGAAGATCCTGCCTTTCCCTTCACAAGTCTCAATAATCCAGTGATGCCTGCATGAAATTATTAATTCATCAGTTTAATAAGTTCAAGTCTTCTTTCAGGGCACTACAGAACAGACGCACTGTAAAGATCAACGGTGAATTAGTCATTAGTGTACAGTATTAACAAACTGAGTAAGTCAACACCCTGCGATTCCACCACCCACCACCAGATGTCCCTCTAGACAGTACTGATTTATCCCCCACAGCACTGCTCACTGCCGTCTGCTACATGATGATAATTCCCAGTGTAAAGAGAAACGGGGTCATCCATTACTGTCCAAAAGCCTCAGTGAACTACGTACGTCTTCCGAGTTTGTATATGTAAAGCTGATGTTGGTAGTAAATCTGAAATTATGCATTAACTGTGTTCTCTTACAAAACCCTGCATGTTCCACTCCACCTTAAAAACATTTACAACACGATTTCAGGCCAAAACTCAGCATAAAACTACCTAACTAACTGTGAAACAATATATAAGATATCAAGTAGCTAATTCTTGGCCAAAACCTGGAGGAGCATGTTTTGCTTTTTCTAATGATCATATTAATTTTTTTGATCAAACTTTTGTCATATTGAAACGTTTTTTTGAAATGTTTAAACTGTGTGACACTGCCAGACAACTTATTTTCTTACTGTAACGCAATGCGAAACTGTAAAGGCTGTAGTTTTTACTTGTCATTCTCTTTGTTAAAATTAAAAAGTGGCAGTGTTTCATTAAAAAACTGCTTCATGTGTAAAACTTTCAGTTATAGTCTGTTATTTAAAAAAAATATTGGCTGTCAATGCAAGGTTCAAGATTTAATTTAATAAAAGAAAACTTCATTTTTATTTGTTTATTTTGTCTGCATTATTTTCAAAATACATGTAATGTGTTAAATGTATTTAAAAATATATAATCAATTTGATACAGGCTTTATTAAGATTAAAATAAGCAATTAATACAATTCAAAATTTTATCAAAATTGACATTTAATATAAACAATTGACATAGGAGCTTCTATTCTTTAATTAATTTTAAATAAGGCCCCCTTACGCTGATTTCTTTCAGATTCCTCACTAAAAGTATACCCTTATTCTGATTTATTTCAGATTCCTCACTGCATATATACTAATTCTAAGTCAGCATGCTGTTTACATGGCATGTCCTGATTTTCGTTTGTGACCATCATCCTCAGACCAACATTTTCCAATGTGTTCCTTAGGTTAACATTTCTATTGTCCAATCAGAGACAACATTTCCAATTAGCCTAGATGCTTCAGTAAAAAAGTACCAGGGAGCTTGTTGATGTAGTTAGCTAGCCAATTCAGTTGGCTGTTAGATTGGGTTATCTAGCTACTGAACACCTAAATAAGGCTCACAGATGCAGATGTTTTTCCATCTCCGGTTTATTTCAGTCAAATCTTTGTTTCATTCATGTAAAGTAAGTAGTAATACTTACCTAATATTTACCTAACACAGTTTATCTAGCTGACTGTTCAGTTTAGCTAAAATATAAACTCAGTCATTAAGCTTACTGGGTTATGTATGTCTGAGCATTTTTAGCATTGACTAAGCTTAGTGAATCATTAGCAGCTTTGTAATTGGTTTGTAATGTCTCAGATCAGCAGATTCAAACACTCTGTTGTTTAAAAATGGGCCTCTCACTGTCACATACTTTTATGGATATGAACAAAGTCCAATTCCTATAGTTTCATAATAATCACCCTATTTCAGCTCCACCCTTCATGTCCCTGGAAACTTCAGAATGGTTGTTGGATGTCTTGGACTGTGCTCATCACCTGCTGAACATCAGGAGATTTAAAGAAGCTTTACATCAACTTCAGCTGAAGGTAGGATAAACCGTACATTAATCATCTCTGTTGATCCATGGAGGAGGAGGAGGAGGATGTATGAATGTAACTTGATAAATGGTTTAGACTGGAGTAGAACCCTGTAGCAAGTAAAGGTCTAATCTAGCTGGATTAGTTTCACCACAGGAGCTCCGGTAACGTAATTCATAAGGAATTGAACTGGCTGATTCATACGGGATGAAGTGTATCTCCATGTTACCCCAGATAGCTTGAGACATCATCTCTCAGGTTTTAGGCAAAGTTGTTTCAGGACACAAGCTTTGTGTTATCGAGTTTTATGAAATTATTTCCACATGATACATTAAAATAACAACTGTAAGTAATAAATTTGACAAATTTCTGTTTCTGTTTCAAATCATGTTTGAAGGTTTGCGCTGAACTTTCCATGCGAAGTGGATGTAGAATTGATTTCTTAGCTCCTAGTAGTGCTCTGTGCCAGCAAACCATTGGTAGAGCAGTTAACAGCTTGTGTTTCTTAATTAATACAATATACACAAAATATACACAGACAAAATATCCATCTAAGAAAAGCATTTTTCCTTCATGAATACATAACTCAATACAAAGTTGAGCTGAAGAAGAACACAACTCACCATTACACAAATATCAAATAAGTCACTACACAATTGCACACACAAAACCAAATATAATCATACCTTATAATTTCACCTACATAAAAATGGACAGTGAATTCAGAAAACATTTAGACCCCTTAATGTTTTGCACACTTCTTTTTTTATGAATTTGACTTATTGCCATATTGTTGCCATTTGTAAGCATTACTTTACACTTAAATGATATGATGCTATGATGCTATTTTCAGAATAAAAAGATAAAAAACCTAAATTTAAGATTTTTGATTTTTTGATATTTGTTTATTTAAATGTGTACAAGTGTAAACCAAGCTTTACAGAACAAAAAAAAAACGGTGCTTAAGTTTGGATAGAAGTCCTTTTAGAGCATTCTTATTAGGTCTGTTCTTCATAATATTTTTAACAGGCTGTAATTTCATGTTATTATAAATCTAAATTATAAATATTTTTTTAACAGCAGTTCCCTTGCTTATCCCCTCACGTCTTCTCTCATTGCTTGTATGGCCCATCTTCAAAATAGTAAAATAAAAAAAAGAAAACGTGCAAAGACTTTGTAATAAAGAAATTTTGTCTTTTTCTGTGTAATGAATTCTTTTTTTCCTTCTCCGAAGAGAGAATCAGGTTACTGCTGAGCTGAATACTTTCTTTCAAAGTGATCATGGTTGAGATCAACGCCCACCCCCCACCCCCACCCCCCCCAAATGTACTAAGAGGGTGTAGCCTTGTGGTGTTTTATTGCATGGCCAGCTCTCCTAACTGATCACTGCCTACAGATGTTTGATCTTTAACCTATAGGTTTGATAATCATGTTCCAAAGATCAGACCCTGTTGTACACATACACATTTAAACACAAACACTCTTATACACAAACATTGATATCCAACAATAGAAACAGTGGAAATGAATGCAGGTGTAACAGATCAGTCTTCCACTGATAAGAGTTAAGAGTGACTTGTGATTTGGGATGTCACTGTGAACTACAGGACCAGAAGGATATTCACCTCCTTGCTTATATTTAACTTGCAAATATGTCTCAGGATCTGTGCACTTTAGACCTGTGCACTGTAGGGTCATTCACCTCAGCACTCTCAGTTCACTATGTGTTCTGCCTCTATTCCAACAGTTGGAGTTGTCCAATGAAAGAAGAAATACAGTATTAGCATCTGTATCTTTTCTGGTTTTAATTTCTTCTTTTCTGAAATAATACGTTTTATGATGCCAATATGTCAAGCGTGTATAAAACCAAGAACAGAATTATGAAACAACCCTGCGTTTATTCATTTTTCTGAAGCTGGACTTTTGTAAACCCTTGTTCATTCACTAATAAAAGGGAAAGCAAAAACATTGGAGTTAAGTTTGCAAATGTTATTAGTATAGAACTTGTTACCAGCCACTGTTTGTGGAAGAAAGAATAAAAGAAATATTTTTCTTGAGTAAGATTTCTACCATCCTCACTATATAGCAAAAAATGGCTTGACAATAGTGTTATGCCTAATATATATAACAGAGGAGGTCCTCAGAAGGTTTTAGGTATTCACAGAGACTGGTCAAGCTTTCAATATTCTGTATATCCCTAGGTCAAAAGAACCTCATCAACTATGATGACTGATCATTTACATCACAGAAAAGTTCAACGTCTAAATATCTAGTTTTAATTGTTATTTATAAAGACTTACCAAAATGTGGTAAATATTCCAATATGAAAACTAGACCCTGGTGTGGTGGATTCATATTGCAATATTTACCACTATGAAATATCTTCAGAATTCCTACAGTCCTTTTTTCCTTAATAAATTGATAAATCTCAGTATGCCACATGAGTGTTACAGTAGGGATTTCATTTTAGAAATACTAGAATTAAAACTAAAATCAAGGCATATCTTACCAATATAAAGATGGTATTGCGTTTATCAGATAGTTTGTTTGATAGACATGTCTTAATACATTACAAGGGACTTTGTTTTGCCACAGATTTGTGTGGCGTTTCAGGAGAGTGTTGTCTCTTCAATTTATATTTACAATTTTCTTGCAGATTTTTTTTTTTTAAATGTGTATTTCAGTACATTTTTTATAAATAACACCAATGTTGTATGTTTTATCTGCACTACAGAAGGTCCCTTACCCTTTTTAAATAACACTAACAGGTTGCCCTTGTCTCTGAATGTTGTACATTTTTAAAAAGCATCCTAATTTTTTTCTGCACTTTTAAACAGTTTCTGCACTTTACAGACGGTCTCTTACCATTTTCAGCACCTGCTGTAGCGCTTCCAGCTACTCTGTGAACTGGAAAGATCAGGGACTTCTGAGGAAGTCTACTGAGTGTAGTTTGTTCACTGGTTGATCACGTCTTAGGAAATGTAATTTCAGGGATTTTAGAAGCTGTTTGGGAGCAGTAGGAGGGGCAAAACACAAACATTCACTGGAATATCATATGCAAGGCGGCTATACCGAACTTCCTAACCCCACCTGGCACCTCACACACACAGAATTCCTGAGGCGGAGCTTCTTCCTGCTGTCCTGGTTTGCTGTCCTGCTGAACCCACGAGCTTGGTAAGCATCTTAGCAGGTATTGTAACCTTCCCTGCCTAACCTGTCTACTCCTACCCTTCAGTGCTACCATGTGAATGTTCTGACTGTGGACTGGTTTGTTTCACAGCTTCAGAGCTCCAGTCCGACTCTCTGTGTCTTTATTTTCAGTTTCGATTCCTTCGGGCGAAGCTGTGTCAACAATGGCATCATCTCCCTCCTGGCTACACCGGGACCTCTCATGTCCCATCTGTCTGGAGATCTTTACCGACCCAGTGCTTCTGTCCTGTGGTCACAGTTTCTGTAGGGCGTGTCTACAGAGGAGCTGGACCGAGAGTCCAGGAAGAGTGTGTGCTGTCTGCAGACGAAGATCTTCAAAAATACATCCTCCTTCTGATCTGGCTCTGAAGAACGCATGTGAGGCCTACATGCAGCAGAAAAGAGACAGTGACTCTGATTCTCGGGGTCGGTGCTCACTCCACTCTGAGAAGCTCACTCTGTTCTGTGTGGATGATGAGAAGCTGGTGTGTGGACAGTGTGTCTCTCAGGATCATCAGAATCACAGCTTCTGCTCCATCAACAAAGCTGCTGGTCCACACAAGGTAGGAGCGTTGTCCTTCAGTAGAGATGTCAATGGAAACACTACCAAACTATAATTATGGATGAACCGGCGGTAGAAATGAGCAAAACCTAAAAACCCCTTCAGGTCTTTAATAGATAGAGGTGTGGGCCTGTTTACCATGGCATGAATTTTATTTTTATCATCCATAACAACCTCTGCAGAACTGATAATATACCCTAGAAACAAGGTAGAGGCTACATGGAACTCCCATTTCTCCATCTTAACAAACAACTGGTATTCCAGCAGATGTAAGGGAACCTGGCGAACATGCGTCACATGAGTAGAATAGTCAGGGGAATATACCAGAATATCATCTCCATATGCAATGACAAACTGACCTAGCACGTCACGGAGAACGCCATTGATGAATGCTTGGAAAACCAAGGGGGCATTACAAAGGCCAAAAGACATGACTTGGTATTCACAGTGCCCCCTAGTAGTGAGAAAGGTGGTCTTCCACTCATCACCAGCTCTAATGGAGACCAGGTTGTAAGCACTGTGGCTTCTCTAAGGCCACTGCCCTAAAGAATGGGGCAAAGCAAGAAAGCAAGCATGACCAAGCAACCTGTTTCTACCTGTTTAATATTTTGTGTCTTGTTAGGAAAAGATACAGACCCATCTGACAGACTTGAAGAAGGAGCTTCAGATGTTCCAGAAGGTCAAAGAGGCCAGTGACCAGGAGGCTGCGCATATTAAGGTGTGTGATTAGAAACGGTGTTCATAAGAAACCAGCCATTTCACCCAACTAACATTCAGTCACTGAACACTCTCTCCTGCCTGGCTCCCAGTCTCAGGCCCAAAACACAGAGACGCAGATAAAGGAGGAGTTTGAGATGCTTTACCAGTTGCTCAGAGAAGAGGAGGAGGCCAGGATTGCTGAACTGAGAAAGGAAAAGGAGGAGAAGAGTCAGATGATGAATAAGAATATTGAAGAACTGGGGAAACAGATAAAGGATATAAGTGTCAGAATTTCAGAATTAGAGGAGAAGCTGAAGGATGATGTGCTGGTTCTGCAGGTAAAGCCAATCATAACAGCTGTTAGGAATATGGAATAACATGGAAAATGACAATGGAATAACTTAAATAATTAATACTTTATGATATTTTTTACAGGACGTCCAGACAGCAGGTGAAAGGTGATATTAAGCTTTAAATATTTTAATAGACGGTCAATTTCTATCTTATAAACATTAGGGAAACTAATTGTGTGCTATTGTAAGTGTTTCCAGAGGTCCAGATCCAGAACTGGGCTCAGTGTCTCTGATTGATGTGGCTAAACACCTGGGCAATCTAAGATTCAGAGTGTGGGAGAAGATGAAGACCATCTGTCCTTACTGTGAGTAACAAACTCCTGCATTTATAATATACTCATCATCTAAAGAAATACCGGCACCTGTGGCTGTGGGATTGCAGGTCTGTTGGGAAGGAGGATAAAGGTGACCAGGATCAATAACTGGTGATAAATTTAGACTGATATGATCAATATTTATTGAACTACGCATACAGAAGTCTGTCTCTCAGTATGGCGTCGAGCCGCCGTGTTTGCTAACCCAACACGCCAGACGTCTCGGTATGGAGCTGTAGAGGTTCCTAATGGTGTCCTGTGATAATCCATCCCATGCAGCTTGAATATCCTCACACAGTTCCTGCAGGTGGTGAGGTAGGGGTGGAGGTGGCATGACACCAGGCCTTATGGACGTGTGACGAGACAACAGACCCGTTCATCATGGTGCTGACCACGGTGCCTCCACACATGCATTTGTTGGGCGTCTCCACCAAGACTAAAGCGGGACTTGTCACTGAAGATGACCCGCTGCCATTCTGAGTCACTTCATGACAGTCTGGTACGACACCACTGCAGTGTTTGGTGACGGTGACGTGGTGTTAAGGACAGTCATGGTAACAGTGTGTGTTCATGTAGTCCTGCATCCTGCCAGCCGTTTTCCAATGGTACTGGCACTAACAAGATGACTCATGGAGGACACCACCAAGTTTCATTCCTTTGGTTGGTTGGTTCGGTCTGGGTACAGCTATTTGTGCAGCTACTCTCTTGACCATTAGTGTAAATGCAAACATAGGAATAAACCAAATAAAGTTAAAATGGGGACAAAAGTAATTTATTTATTATTTATTCATTTATTAGTCTGAGTGTCCTGGCAACTAAGTGTGGCTTCCAGTGCACAATGCTGAATGATAAAAACCCGGTTCAGTTTAAAGCTGTTTTGTTCTTCTACAGTTCCAGTGGTTCTGGACCCCAACACTGCAAACTCGTCCCTCAGCATATCTACTGATCTCAGCACCATCTCAAAGTCTGCTGAAAACCTTCAACTTCCAGACAACCCGGAGAGGTTGAGTGCATATCCAGGCGTTCTGGCCTCTGAAGGGTTCTCCTCAGGAACTCACAGCTGGGAGGTGGAAGTTGGTGATACCAAAAAGTGGATTGTAGGAGTGGCTGAAGAGTCCATCAGAAGGAAAGAAGTTTGTGTGGCATCCCCGGAGAACGGGTTTTGTTGTATATGGAGAAGTGATGATGTAATTGCTGCTGGAAGTGCCAATAGGTCTGGTGAAGTAGTTACGCAGGCAAAACCCATTAAGACCATCCAAGTGACGTTTAACTGGAAGAAAGGTCAGGTGATATTCTCCTCAAAAGACACTAACGAAACGTTATTCAAATTTAAACACAGGTTCACAAAGAAAGCATATCCGTACTTCAGTAATAACAGCCCAAACTCAGAGAGCTCACTGAAGATCCTGCCTTTCCCTTCACAAGTCTCAATAATCCAGTGATGCCTGCATGAAATTATTAATTCATCAATTCATCAGATGATTAATTCATCAAGAAGTTCAAGTCTTCTTTCAGGGCACTACAGAACTAAGGCCCTGTAAAAATCAACGGTGAACTAGTCCTTAGTCATTAGTGTACAGTATTAACAAACTGAGTCAACACCCTGCGATTCCACCACCCACCACCAGATGTCCCTCTAGACAGTACTGATTTCTCCGCCACAGCACTGCTGCTCACTGCCGCCTGGTACATGATAATAATTCCCACTGTAAACAGAAACGGGGTCATCCATTACTGTCCAAAAGCTTCAGTGAACTACGTACTTCTTCCGAGTTTGTATATGTAAAGCTGATGTTGGTAGTAAATCTGAAATTTTGCATTAACTGTGTTCTCTTACAAAACCCTGCATGTTCCACTCCACCTTAAAAACATTTACGATACGATTTCAGGCCAAACCTCATCATAAAACTGTAAAACAACATCTTAAGACATCAAGTAGCTAATTTGTAGCCAGTAATGTATTTTCTGTGCGGGTTTTCTTCTGTATGGTGTTTAACTCTACAGGCATTCAGACAATTCTTATTACTTTATTACTAATATTTTGCTTTTTTGGGGCAAATCAAGGCAATTTGGGTCAAATTGTGTAAACTGGATGCAATATAATGGCTATGTTTTTAAAATGTCTGTCTTTATAAGAGCTGAAAATAGCATTGTTTTATTAAATAATTTGTCAGGTGTAATTTGTGTAAACTAGTGTAAAACAACCATGTAAAACTTCCTGAAATGATTGGGATATTCCATGTACATTAGAGCTTATTCAAACTTTGTGTTTCTGTGTCTTTGCTATTGAATAAAGTCATCAACCTCTTTAATAGTGTCTTCAGTTAAAGTCGTATGGTAATGACCACTAAGACAACTGAAAACTTCTTTTAAAAGATGGTTCTTCAAGGAATCTTAAAGCTGAAATTCAGTGACAGAAGTTTGCAAATGACAAACTAAACAAGCCTGATGCATTATGGAGTTGTGGACTGTTGAAGTAAAAAAATAAACCACAAAAATAGTTTTGGAGATGCAGAATTTAATGAATTAAACACAATCTGTTCAGCATACGAGCGGATTGATCATGCTATGGGCTTGTATTGCAGGCAATATCTGTGAATACACCTTGAAAGACGTTTACAAACCATTATACCTCCCAAAGTTGGTGTTACTGCATACTGACCATGCAGGGAGACCGAAATTAGTTTTGTACACTATTTTGAGTGTAAATAAGACAGTAATCTGGGGCTTAAAATATTAAAGAAATGTTTCATCTTTACCTTTATGTCTTTTGGGAATCTGCCCATCTACTTAGCTGTTCATGATTACAGAGTTTGTGAGCGGGGTGCCCAAACTTTTGCATGCCACTGCATAGTTGTTGGTTTAGTTGTAAGTTGTAAACTTAAATAGAAGTTAAACACACAGTCCTAATCTCAGATCAACACATGCAAACTCTGTCGTAAAAAAGGGCCCTCTCACTTTTACTTACTTTATGGATGTGAACAAAGTCCATTCACTACCATTTCAACGAATCACCTTATTTCAGCTCTGCCCCCCATGTTACTGGAACCTTCTAAAGGGATATTGAAGGCCTTAAAACGTGCAACACCTGCCCAACTTCAGACCAAACAAAGAGGCTTTACTTCATCTTCAGCTGAAGGTAGGGTAACCTGTACATTAATCTTGAGACATGATGGGTGTAGTCATCTCTGTTGATACGTGGAGGAGGAGGATGTATGAATGTAGCTTGACAAGTTTAAGCTAGAGTAAAGCCTGTACCAGTAAATCTTGCCTAATCAAGCTGGATTAGTTTCACCACAGGAGCTCTGGTAATGTAGTTCATAAGGGATTCAACTGGCTGATTCAAACCAGATAAAGTATATCTCCATGTTACCGCCGATAGATTGGGGTAAATCATCATGGTTCAGGTTTTGGGACAAGAGCTTTGAGTTATCTATTAAATTACAGTATTATTTCTACATGATACATTAACATAACTATAAGCAATTCATTTGACAATAAATTTGAAATGTTTCTGTTTCAAAACACGTTTGAAGGATTGCGTTGAACTTGAGTTGCATGCCTCGTGGATGTAGAATTGATTTCTTAGCTCTTAGTAGTATTCTATCAAGTAAACTATTGGTACAACACCATTACATGAATAGCATTACATTGTAATTACTTAATTTAAATGGTAAGAATTTAAATATTACATAAAACCAAATCTAACTATATTATTTTACCACTATAAAAATGTAAAGCAAATTCAGAAAACATTCGGTCCTCTTGATTTTTTTTCCATTTCGTTTTGTGTTGCAGATTTGATTTTGCCATATAGTTTTAAGCATCAATCTACACTTAAAATTATGTAATTTCAACGTGTATTGTTGGGTTTAATTTGGACCTAATCAGACAGAATAAACACAGTTTAATTTTCAAGATCATTGTTGGACCAAATAATAACAACAGTAATAATAATAATATCATATATTGTTTATTATTGATATTGTTGTTATATGACTGTTTGATAGATCCCATTAAAAAGACAAGCATTTATTAAAAGCTCATTTTGAGATTTTAGACGTTTCAGTGTTGGTTTAATGAAACGTTTAAGTGTGCACCAAGCTGAACAGCCTTATAAAATATGAATGCATGCAGGGTCACAGTAGGTTCATCCTTCTGAGTATTTTTTTTTTTTTTTGTATACATTATACGTCATCACTGTTACAATCCCACCTCATATGGCAGCATCACAGAACAAAGGAAAACTGTACTTTGGATGGAATTAATTTTCTAGCATTATTATTTGGTCTATTATGGACATAAAAATGTCCAAAGTTGTTAGTACAGAACTTGCCAGCCACTATGAAAAACCAGCCACTATTTCTGAAAATAACAATAAAAGGAATTTTTAAAAGTAAGATTAAAACCACCCCTACTTTAGTGCAGAAACTGGCTTGCTAATAGTATCATATACTATAATAGTAGCCAATGTCTGTTTCTTCTAGAGGCAATAAATCTAATTATATCCAATGATCAAGATTCAAGATTCTAACCTGGTTATAAGTACTTTATGTTTATATCAAAAACAGACTCCCTCCTTCCACCAACAAGGGGCAACCCCAAATGTGGCTCCCGCTGGCTCCTACGAGCACTTGAGCTTGGAGTTCTTGGACTCATAAACTTGTATACCAAACTGTGAGGTATCCCAGAAACAACAGGTGCTAAAATCTAAATATGAACAGACATTAACAGTGAAGTTTCTGAGACTATAGAGTTATAGTGACTGCTTGCCGAGAAAAAGATTATAACCTTTCAGATAAGCACTTCAAACCCTTTAGATAACCTACTTTGAGGTATTCAGCCAGGTTGCCAAGGCTGTAATAAGATAAGAGAGATCGCTTTATTGAGGAATTGCAATGTTAAGCATATTTCGCAAGGGAAGACAGTTACTATTACAATAAACAGAGCAACACACGGTAACAGTCAGTGTTATTATATGAGGTATGGATAGCAGTACGGTTTAACTCAACACAGTTCAGACAGCTGGAGATCAGTAGTGTAGCAGTACGGTTTAACTCAACACAGTTCAGACAGCTGGAGATCAGTAGTGTAGCAGTACGGTTTAACTCGACACAGTTCAGACAGCAGGAGATCAGTAGTGTAGCAGTACGGTTTAACTCAACACAGTTCAGACAGCAGGAGATCAGTAGTGTAGCAGTACAGTTTAACTCAGCACTGATAAGGCAGGAGATCAGTAGTGTAGCAGTACGGTTTAACTCAACACAGTTCAGACAGCAGGAGATCGATAGTGTAGCTGTACGGTTAAACTCAACACAGTTTAGACAGCAGGAGATCAGTAGTGTAGCAGTACGGTTTAACTCAACACAGTTCAGACAGCAGGAGATCGATAGTGTAGCTGTACGGTTAAACTCAACACAGTTTAGACAGCAGGAGATCAGTAGTGTAGCAGTACGGTTTAACTTAACACAGTTCAGACAGCAGGAGATCAGTAGTGTAGCAGTACGGTATAACTCAACACAGTTCAGACAGCAGGAGATCAGTAGTGTAGCAGTACGGTATAACTCAACACAGTTCAGACAGCAGGAGATCAGTAGTGTAGCTGTACGGTTTAACTCGACACAGTTCAGACAGCAGGAGATCAGTAGTGTAGCTGTACGGTTTAACTCAACACAGTTCAGACAGCAGGAGATCAGTAGTGTAGCAGTACAGTTTAACTCGACACAGCTCAGACAGCAGGAGATCAGTAGTGTAGCAGTACGGTTTAACTTAACACAGTTTAGACAGCAGGAGATCAGTAGTGTAGCAGTACGGTTTAACTTAACACAGTTTAGACAGCAGGAGATCAGTAGTGTAGCAGTACAGTATAACTCAACACAGTTCAGAGAGCAGGAGATCAGTAGTGTAGCAGTACGGTTTAACTCGACACAGTTCAGACAGCAGGAGATCAGTAGTGTAGCAGTACGGTTTAACTCGACACAGTTCAGACAGCAGGAGATCAGTAGTGTAGCAGTACGGTTTAACTCAACACAGTTCAGACAGCAGGAGATCGATAGTGTAGCTGTACGGTTAAACTCAACACAGTTTAGACAGCAGGAGATCAGTAGTGTAGCAGTACGGTTTAACTTAACACAGCTCGGACAGCAGGAGTTCAGTAGTGTAGCTGTACGGTTTAACTCGACACAGTTCAGACAGCAGGAGATCAGTAGTGTAGCAGTACAGTTTAACTCGACACAGCTCAGACAGCAGGAGATCAGTAGTGTAGCAGTACGGTTTAACTCAACACCGTTCGGACAGCAGGAGATCAGTAGTGTAGCTGTACGGTTTAACTCAACACAGCTCAGACAGCAGGAGTTCAGTAGTGTAGCTGTACGGTTTAACTCAACACAGTTCGGACAGCAGGAGATCAGTAGTGTAGCAGTATGGTTTAACTCAACACAGTTCAGACAGCAGGAGATCAGTAGTGTAGCAGTACGGTTTAACTCAACACAGTTCAGACAGCAGGAGATCAGTAGTGTAGCAATATGGTTTAACTCAACACAGTTCAGACAGCAGCAGATCAGTAGTGTAGCTGTACGGTTTAACTCAACACAGCTCGGACAGCAGGAGTTCAGTAGTGTAGCTGTACGGTTTAACTCAACACAGTTCGGACAGCAGGAGATCAGTAGTGTGTTTTTTTCCATTTCGTTTTGTGTTGCAGATTTGATTTTGCCATATAGTTTTAAGCATCAATCTACACTTAAAATTATGTAATTTCAACGTGTATTGTTGGGTTTAATTTGGACCTAATCAGACAGAATAAACACAGTTTAATTTTCAAGATCATTGTTGGACCAAATAATAACAACAGTAATAATAATAATATCATATATTGTTTATTATTGATATTGTTGTTATATGACTGTTTGATAGATCCCATTAAAAAGACAAGCATTTATTACAAGCTCATTTTGAGATTTTAGACGTTTCAGTGTTGGTTTAATGAAACGTTTAAGTGTGCACCAAGCTGAACAGCCTTATAAAATATGAATGCATGCAGGGTCACAGTAGGTTCATCCTTCTGAGTATTTTTTTTTTTTTTGTATACATTATACGTCATCACTGTTACAATCCCACCTCATATGGCAGCATCACAGAACAAAGGAAAACTGTACTTTGGATGGAATTAATTTTCTAGCATTATTATTTGGTCTATTATGGACATAAAAATGTGCAAAAGTTGTTAGTACAGAACTTGCCAGCCACTATGAAAAACCAGCCACTATTTCTGAAAATAACAATAAAAGGAATTTTTAAAAGTAAGATTAAAACCACCCCTACTTTAGTGCAGAAACTGGCTTGCTAATAGTATCATATACTATAATAGTAGCCAATGTCTGTTTCTTCTAGAGGCAATAAATCTAATTATATCCAATGATCAAGATTCAAGATTCTAACCTGGTTATAAGTACTTTATGTCTATATCAAAAACAGACTCCCTCCTTCCACCAACAAGGGGCAACCCCAAATGTGGCTCCCGCTGGCTCCTACGAGCACTTGAGCTTGGAGTTCTTGGACTCATAAACTTGTATACCAAACTGTGAGGTATCCCAGAAACAACAGGTGCTAAAATCTAAATATGAACAGACATTAACAGTGAAGTTTCTGAGACTATAGAGTTATAGTGACTGCTTGCCGAGAAAAAGATTATAACCTTTCAGATAAGCACTTCAAACCCTTTAGATAACCTACTTTGAGGTATTCAGCCAGGTTGCCAAGGCTGTAATAAGATAAGAGAGATCGCTTTATTGAGGAATTGCAATGTTAAGCATATTTCGCAAGGGGAGACAGTTACTATTACAATAAACAGAGCAACACACGGTAACAGTCAGTGTTATTATATAAGGGAATGGATAGCAGTACGGTTTAACTCAACACAGTTCAGACAGCTGGAGATCAGTAGTGTAGCAGTACGGTTTAACTCGACACAGTTCAGACAGCAGGAGATCGATAGTGTAGCTGTACGGTTAAACTCAACACAGTTTAGACAGCAGGAGATCAGTAGTGTAGCAGTACAGTTTAACTCAGCACTGTTAAGGCAGGAGATCAGTAGTGTAGCAGTACGGTTTAACTCAACACAGTTCAGACAGCAGGAGATCGATAGTGTAGCTGTACGGTTAAACTCAACACAGTTTAGACAGCAGGAGATCAGTAGTGTAGCAGTACGGTTTAACTTAACACAGTTCAGACAGCAGGAGATCAGTAGTGTAGCAGTACGGTATAACTCAACACAGTTCAGACAGCAGGAGATCAGTAGTGTAGCAGTACGGTATAACTCAACACAGTTCAGACAGCAGGAGATCAGTAGTGTAGCAGTACAGTTTAACTCGACACAGCTCAGACAGCAGGAGATCAGTAGTGTAGCAGTACGGTTTAACTTAACACAGCTCAGACAGCAGGAGATCAGTAGTGTAGCAGTACGGTTTAACTTAACACAGCTCAGACAGCAGGAGATCAGTAGTGTAGCAGTACGGTTTAACTTAACACAGCTCAGACAGCAGGAGATCAGTAGTGTAGCAGTACGGTTTAACTTAACACAGTTTAGACAGCAGGAGATCAGTAGTGTAGCAGTACAGTATAACTCAACACAGTTCAGAGAGCAGGAGATCAGTAGTGTAGCAGTACGGTATAACTCAACACAGTTCAGACAGCAGGAGATCAGTAGTGTAGCAGTACGGTATAACTCAACACAGTTCAGACAGCAGGAGATCAGTAGTGTAGCAGTACGGTTTAACTCAACACAGTTCAGACAGCAGGAGATCAGTAGTGTAGCAGTACGGTTTAACTCGACACAGTTCAGACAGCAGGAGATCAGTAGTGTAGCTGTACGGTTTAACTCAACACAGTTCAGACAGCAGGAGATCAGTAGTGTAGCAGTATGGTTTAACTCAACACAGTTCAGACAGCAGGAGATCAGTAGTGTAGCTGTACGGTTTAACTTAACACAGTTCAGACAGCAGGAGATCAGTAGTGTAGCTGTACGGTTTAACTTAACACAGTTCAGACAGCAGGAGATCAGTAGTGTAGCAGTACGGTTTAACTTAACACAGTTCAGACAGCAGGAGATCAGTAGTGTAGCAGTACGGTTTAACTCAACACAGTTCAGACAGCAGGAGATCAGTAGTGTAGCAGTATGGTTTAACTCAACACAGTTCAGACAGCAGCAGATCAGTAGTGTAGCTGTACGGTTTAACTCAACACAGCTCGGACAGCAGGAGTTCAGTAGTGTAGCTGTACGGTTTAACTCAACACAGTTCGGACAGCAGGAGATCAGTAGTGTAGCAGTATGGTTTAACTCAACACAGTTCAGACAGCAGGAGATCAGTAGTGTAGCAGTATGGTTTAACTCAACACAGTTCAGACAGCAGCAGATCAGTAGTGTAGCTGTACGGTTTAACTCAACACAGCTCGGACAGCAGGAGTTCAGTAGTGTAGCTGTACGGTTTAACTCAACACAGTTCGGACAGCAGGAGATCAGTAGTGTAGCAGTATGGTTTAACTCAACACAGTTCAGACAGCAGGAGATCAGTAGTGTCGCAGTACGGTTTAACTCAACACAGTTCAGACAGCAGGAGATCAGTAGTGTAGCAGTACGGTTTAACTCAACACAGTTCAGACAGCAGGAGATCAGTAGTGTAGCAGTATGGTTTAACTCAACACAGTTCAGACAGCAGGAGATCAGTAGTGTAGCAGTACGGTTTAACTCAACACAGTTCAGACAGCAGGAGATCAGTAGTGTAGCTGTACGGTTTAACTTAACACAGTTCAGACAGCAGCAGATCAGTAGTGTAGCTGTACGGTTTAACTCAACACAGTTCAGACAGCAGGAGATCAATAGTGTAGCAGTACGGTTTAACTCAACACAGCTCAGACAGCAGGAGATCAGTAGTGTAGCTGTACGGTTTAACTCAACACAGCTCAGACAGCAGGAGTTCAGTAGTGTAGCTGTACGGTTTAACTCAACACAGTTCAGAGAGCAGGAGATCTGTAGTGTAGCAGTACGGTTTAACTCAACACAGTTCGGACAGCAGGAGATCTGTAGTGTAGCAGTACGGTTTAACTCAACACAGTTCGAACAGCAGGAGATCTGTAGTGTAGCAGTATGGTATAACTCAACACAGCTCAGAAACATTTTGGGGTCAGCCAAGACTCACAGTAATGATGTAAAGTAAAATGCTTTGCGGGAACCCAACCATGGAGCACAATTCCAAGATGGATTTATTGAAGGCATTCCTCGCATTACAACTATAAAGCAACACACATGAAACAATATATTTTACTAAACAAAGGCTTTGGAGAAGCCAACAGGATTCTGGGAGTCCTCCATGTGTTCCTTCTACCACTGTCCTATTTGGCTCAAACCAAATGGGTTTTGCAGCGGTGGTATCACATTCCACACTTATGATATTTGTCCAAAAGCATTTGTTGCCTGAGCAGAGATTGAGATTTTTGTCATCAAACTGAATCTGATGAGAATTAGCTGAGGTAGCTGGAACTCCAGCTAGGTGATAGCTAGCTCCAGTCCAGCATCATTAATCCTCACTGTCTCCTTCCGCCTGCCGCCTCCTTGATGCAAGGGACTGTGGAATAATGTCGATCTCCACTACAGCTCTTCGGTCTGACTATCTGTCTTTACTTTCAGTTTTGATTCCTGTTGAGTGAAGCTGTGGCAACAATGGCATCATCTCCCTCCTCGCTGCACCAGGACCTCTCGTGTCCCATCTGCCTGAAGATCTTCACCGACCCAGTGATTCTGTCCTGTGGTCACAGTTTCTGTAGGGCGTGTCTACAGCAGAGCTGGGCCAATAATCCAGGAAGAGAGTGTGCGGTCTGCAGACGCCGCTCATCAAGAGAGCATCCTCCTCAGGACGTGGCTCTGAGGAACACCTGTGAGACCTACATGCAGCGGAAGGGAGGAAGTGACTCTGATTCTCAGGGTCTGCGGTGCTCACTACACTCGGAGAAGCTCACTCTGTTCTGTGTGGATGACCAAGAGGTGGTGTGTGGACAGTGTGTGTCTCAGGATCATCAGAATCACAGCTTCTGCTCCATCAGCAAAGCTGCTGGTCCACACAAGGTAGGGTTTTCATCTATGTAAAATATATTTTGAATATTTGATGTTTCAGGATTCGGCTTGTTGTTTGCTGTAACCTCGACTTCACCAGGCCATTTGACCTCAAATAACCTTTTGTTTTGATTTTTCAGTCATGACCTCATTTTAAAATGCTGATAGTGCTGATGATTGGTATCCTGTTCATGTTCTTCTCCAGTGTGTTGGTTCCTGTTTAATACTTTGTGTCTTGTTAGGAAAAGATACAGACCCATCTGACCAGCTTGAAGAAGAAGCTTCAGATGTTCCAGGAGGTTAAAGAGACCAGTGACCAGGAGGCTGCACATATTAAGGTGTGTGGTCAGTAACAGTCTACATTTAAGACCAGCCATTTAAGCCAACATTCAATCAGCGAACACTCTCTCGTGTCCGGCTCCCAGTCTCAGGCCCAAAACACAGAGAGGCAGATCCAGGAGGAGTTTGAGAAGCTTCACCAGTTCCTCAGAGAAGAGGAGGAAGCCAGGATTGCTGAACTGAGAAAGGAGGAAGGGAAGAAGAGCCAGAGGATGAAGAAGAAGATTGAAGAACTGGACCAGCAGATGAAGGATATAAGTGCCAGAATTGCAGAATCAGAGGAGAAGCTGAAAGATGATGTGTGGGTTCTGCAGGTAAAGCCAACCGTTAGGAATATGGAATAATGATGTTTGAATAACATCAAATAACGTAAATACTCAACACTTTATGATCTTGTTTACAGGACATCCACACAGGATGGGAAAGGTAAACATCTATACAATGATCTATAAATGAATATGTGGTTAGTTTTCTCTGATAGAAATCTGGTAAACTGTCTGAATGTGTTTTTCAGAGGTCAGTACAGAGGCCCGGTTCCAGAACTGAACTCAGGAGCTCTGATTGATGTGGCCAAACACCTGGGCAATCTGAGATTCAGAGTGTGGGAGAAGATGAAGACTATCTGTCCTTACTGTGAGTAACCGACCCTTGCATTGGTAGTATTTCTGATTAGATGTACAGGGGTTGGACAATAAAACTGAAACACCTGTCATTTTAGTGTGGGAGGTCTCATGGCTAAATTGGACCAGCCTGGTGGCCAATCTTCATTAATTGCACATTGCACCAGTAAGAGCAGAGTGTGAAGGTTCAGTTGGCAGGTAAGAGCACAGTTCTGCTCAAAATACTGCAATGCACACAACATTATGGGTGACATACCAGAGTTCAAAAGAGGACAAACTGTTGGTGCACGTCTTGCTGGCGCATCTGTGACCAAGACAGCAAGTCTTTGTGATGTATCAAGAGCCACGGTATCCAGGGTAATGTCAGCATACCACCAAGAAGGACGAACCTCCACCAGCATCACGTAGTGACCTGGTCACTATCCTGCAAGAGGAACGGCTTAAACTCCCTCTGACCACTGTGCAGGACGCAGTATATGTCATTCCCAAGACCAACTGATGCTGTATTGGGCGCAAAAGGAGGCCCTACATCATACTAATAAATGATTGTGGTCTAAAACCAGGTGTTTCAGTTTCATTGTCCAATCCCTGTATATGTCCAGTCATGTCATGTAGGTGGCAATATATCACACCCATCTATTGGAGACATTCAGCCTTTTAAAAACTATATATTCAAAATATACATTCATTCGTAAAAACAACAAGAAGCTGATTAGCTGACCCGGGTTGCTGTTCTGCTGTCTGGGCCAGAACACTCATTATACTCAGTTATTATATCACTATCAAGTATAATATAACTTTGTGACTGTCAGTACTGAGGCTATTCTGAAGAACACCTTTGTCCCTCCACCCTGGATCTCTTTTACATGTACTTTCCTAACTTCCTATCCTTTCTGGGAGTGGTGAGCACAACATTGCCCATTGGCCCTTCATTACTCTTGACTTGGCTGTCCTTCAGGAGAACTTCCTTCAGATCTTTCAGATTAGGTCATTTGTGCTGCCATGATGGGACTGCAGTGTACATATGTACTTCTTTTTTTACTCCAGGATGTATCTGCCATGTTTTGTACTCACCTTAAACTCAATCCCAGCAAGACTAAGCCGGCTTCCAGTAGCTGCCTGAATCAGATTTTAAACGCTCAAGCTTGTCAACAAAGCCAAGAATGGACCATCCCCTCCCTACCCTATGGCAGTGGTTAAGAATAGATCTGTACCTTGAGACAAGGGCCCTCTTGCAGATATGCCAGCCAGTACAACCCGTAGCATCAGATGACTGGGCAAAACCGTGAGCAACGTTTGACAAGTGAACTACTGACTTAGAGAAACAACTCAACTGTCCTGATTCCTAATGGTTTTGTAAGTGGATAAGACCTGTACCTCAGCATGAATCTCCACATCATTTTTTTTGGGTCAACAAAGGTTAATGTTATTGGCTCTTCCAAGGGCTTATTCTGAGGATAACTGAGAAAGGATAGTCATGTAAGCCACATGGAACTTTGAAGCTGAGATGTTGAAGCTAGTAGTCTGCAGGATTCTGCTCATTTGTCACATAATTTCACTGCTCAGGTAGAGTGAACGGCCCAATTCTTTTGTTCACATTTGAGACAGTCATAAAGGGGTTTTTGGCATACTCAAGAGTGCTGGCAATATACGGTAATTGGAGTCAATCTAAACCCAAAGTTGGTAGGCCACCTTTGGGGCTCAAACATCAGGTATTAAGGCATTTAGCCCATGGAGTCATGGCACATACTATTGTAGCAGCACTTTTGACTCCAGTGCCACCATTCTGGAAATCTGTTCTTTGATTACAGTAAAAGAGAATAGAATCCTTTTTATTGTCATTGTACTTGCATACGACAAAATTTAGTACAACACTCTCCCAAATGAAACTATAACCAATAAAAAGAGCCATGATGTACAATATGGGTAGGTAAGATATTTACATATGGACAGTGCACTCAATGGGAGAATGGAAGTAAGCTACAACAGTTACATTATACACATTGTCCAGGCTGGGGAGGTCTGTTCCAATAATCTGTTTCACGGCCAATTTTATTGTACCAAAACTTTTAATTCAGAATCATGTTTGCTCGCAAACTCCTGTTCAGGCTTCTGTAAGGCTACCTATTTTTGATTTTTGGTTGAACTAGGCTGTGACTCAAATTGTTTTTTTAATTCCCTAGCCTCTGAGGTAGGTAAGTTAACTAGGGAGTTAAGTAGAGGCTGGGGCTGATTGTAGTGTTGTGGGGTTGAGACAATCAAAACATATTCTGTTCCTCTACAGTTCCAGTGGTTCTGGACCCGAACACTGCAACCTTCTCCCTTAGCATATCAGCAGATCTGAGCAGCTTCTCACACTCTCCTGAAAACCTTCAACTTCCCGACAACCTGGAGAGAATTAGCGCATATCAAGGCGTTCTTGGCTCTGAAGGGTTCCTCTCAGGAACTCACAGGTGGGAGGTGGAGGTTAAAGATAGTGAGGACTGGATTGTAGGAGTGGCTGAAGAGTCCGTCAGCAGAAAAGAAGCTTGCGTGGTGGTCCCGGAGAATGGGTTTTGTTCTGTATGGAGGACGGACGATATCATTTGTGCTGGAACTAAAGTTAATTCTAGCGAAATAGTTGGAAATGCAGAAACCATTAAGACAATCCGAGTGACATGGAACTGTGAGATAGGTCAGGTGATATTCTCCTCAAAGGATGATAACGAAATTTTATACACCTACAACCACAGTTTCACAAAGAAAGCGTATCCGTTTTTTAGTAATTGCTGCATAGACTCAGAGAATTCACTGAAGATCCTGCCTTTACTGCCGCAAGTCTCAGTAAAATAGTGACTGTAGGAACTTCATTAACTACCCAGTTCAATAAGTCTGCTTCCAGAGCAGTGCTTAAGCAGTGGTTAGTACCACGTAGTCAGTAACACCTCTACCTTCAATGCTGTTGAACGATGAATGTCCCCTACCAGTCCAGACCCTACCCTACACCATACCAATAATAGTCCTTAGGCAAGATTCTCAACTCTACCTTCACCGACCTGTATAATAAATAAATAAATAAATAAATAAATGCATACATACATACATAAAATATCAAATTGTAATTTATTCCAAATGAGAGCATCTGCCAAATATTGTAAATGTAAAGATCAACAGTGTGTTAGTAACATGTGTACAGTATTAACAAACTGTGCATGAGTCAACACCCTGCAATTCCACCACCCACTCGTTACTCATCATTCATTAACCACTATTCATAAGCACCAGTGAAAGTACACACATGTAAATCTGATTAGGGGTTAAACATTTTCCAAGGGGAGCGTTTCCTTCTTTCAACAGCCTGCATATAGATAGATAGATAGATAGATAGATAGATAGATAGATAGATAGATAGATAGATAGATAGATAGATGCATGTTTCCAGATTCAGATCCAGAAAAAAAAGAAAAGTAATGAGACACTAAATGTCTTTTTGGGGTGATTATCTGATCAGACAGCTGCTGTCTTTAGCTCATGTCCATGTTCTACTGTTTTTCATGGTCATGCTAGTTTTTTGGGGCAAGCTAAGTCATGAAATAGAAATATGTTTGAAATGTTTATGATTCTGGCCAGCAGCTTACTTTAATCAGAATAACTTTTTTAAAATAAAAATGCTTATAATAATGATGGCAGTGCTTGGGAAAAAACTCTTCAAGGTGTAAACTTGTGTTAATTTTCCATGTTTACAGGGCTTGTTAAAAAATGTTTTCTGATTCTTTGCTATTAAATGAATCTGTCCAACTCATTGATGTCTTCAGTTATTGTCAAAAACAATTACTAAACTTTTTTAAAAAGATGGTTCTTTAAGGACCTTAAACCCTTAATTAATGGAATTGTTCCATTTAGAAGTAGTCACATGGTTCTTTGCACGGAAAAAATGTTCTTCAGATTGAAGTAGAATGTGCTATAACATGGTTCTGTATAGAACCAGAAAGGGTTCTTCTAATATCACAAGCTTGAGATCTTAACAGTAGCAGAAACAGACAGTTCTATCATTCAGTCTTAGTCTTTAACGGTTTAACGGTCAACTGCTAATTTACTTTCACACACTGACGGTGTTCCACTTGCTCGTTTATTTAGCGATGAGGCATATACACGTCTCTTAGAGTCCCTTGCCCGTCCATACATGGACGGGTAAAGCCCACAAAGTCACGTTACCTACAGAAAAATAACGAATGACAAAAACAAACAGCTAGGTCCAGCAGTCTCTACCGTTCAGCACATCCCACACTCAGTTCTTCCCGCGCGCCACCTCCGCGCCTGCGCACACAGCTTACGGGGCTCTTAAAGAGACAGTATACGCCTGCGCCTACTGGGCGTTACACATTCACTTGAAATTCCTCCGTTTTCCAGTCCAATTCCGTCGCTATTCTATAGCGCTCATAGCGTTTTAGCCATCTCGGCCACTCATTAGCATTGGTGAAGTCGAACTTGCCTGGTGGTGCTAGCTGCGTTGCCCCTCCGTCTCTGTTTACCTCTATTTTCCGCCATTTTTTGTCGTTCGTCCGTACTAATTCTCAGTTTCTGTGTTTTACTTCTGACACCGTGTTATGTTGCCAGCAGACTGTAAGTGAATCAGTGGGACAGGGACTCAGGTTAACCGTTTAGTAACTCACGAGTGGTTTGTTTACACCGCCAACAGGAAGTGTGTTACACATAACACGGTCCGTGCTACAACTCCCTGCTATAGCTCCACTCCATTCCTTTTTACAGAACACTCCCACACACTGAACTCCTGTTCTGCTGTCCCGCTGAATCTAAGGCGCACAGTGAGCACTTTAACAGGTAACGGAAGCTTTCCTGTCTCCTCTTCTCCTGTTTAGTGCTATAATGTGAATGTCCAGACTGTGGACTGGTGGGTTCCACAGCTGCAGAGCTCCAGTCTGACTCTCCGTGTCTTTACTTTCACTTTCGATTCCGACGGGCGAAACTGTAGCAACAATGGCGTCACCTCTGTCCCTGCTGCACGAGGACCTCTCGTGTCCCATCTGTCTGGAGATCTTCACCGACCCAGTGCTTCTGTCCTGTGGTCACAGTTTCTGTAGAGCGTGTCTACAGAAGAGCTGGACCGATAATCCAGGAAGAGAGTGTGCGGTCTGCAGGCGCCGCTCATCAAGGGAGCATCCTCCTTCTGATCTGTCTCTGAAGAACGCATGTGAGACCTACATGAAGCAGAAGAGAGGAATGGAACCTGATTCCCAGGATCTGCGGTGCTCACTCCACTCTGAGAAGCTCACTCTGTTCTGTGTGGAGGATGAGAAGCTGGTGTGTGGACAGTGCATCTCTCAGAGTCATCTTTTTCACAGTTTCTGCTCTATTACCAAAGCTGCTGGTCCACACAAGGTAGGAGGGGGTGTGTTTTCATGTTGTTTGATATCCATTTGAAATATGTGATATTTCAGGATTTCTGATAGTGGTGTGCTGTAAGTTGAGAGACCTATGCGTCTCTTAGTTTTATATAGAACGTGGATAATGTGGAAATACTGGAGAGTCTACATTTTCTTTGGGGATTATTTTGACCTAAAGATACACTGGGTGTACCAGTATGTAACAAATACACTGTATGTATACACAAAACCTTCTATGATAAAACAATGTCTCAGATGTTAGGCAGTGTATTTATAACCATTTGAAGTAATTAAAAAATAAATAAATAAAATAAACCTGGAGGAAATGGACTCTTCAAACCTCTCAGTGGTGGGTGGCTCATCTTACCGCAAACAACTGTGAATGACTCATTAAATCATGAGGACTTCAGCTTTTTTTTTTTTGAATGATGAGTGCAAAAGGACTGTGGTGAAAAATGCTTTGTTAAGTAACAACAGTCTATTAAAACACGACTACACACACATGGCTACCTCAGAAAAATGATGCGGTTTTCTCTTTGTATTTTCCTATAGTGTTTTTGTACCTCTTCAATACTTTGTGTCTTGTTAGGAAAAGATACAGACCCGTCTAAACGACCTGAAGGAGCAGATTCCCATTTTCCAGAAGGTTAAAGAGACCAGTGAGCGGGTATCTGCTCATATTAAGGTGTGTGGTCCGAAACGGTGTTCATAAGAAAACCAGCCGTTTAACCCAACTAACATTCAGTCACTGAACACTCTCTTGTGTCGGGCTCCCAGGCTCAGGCCCAGACCACAGAGCGGCAGATACAGGAGGAGTTCAAGAAGCTTCACCAGTTTCTCAGAGACGAGGAGGAGGCCAGGATTGCTGAACTGAGAAAGGAAGAGGGGGAGAAGAGCCAGAGGATGAAGAAGAAGACTGAAGAACTGGACCAGCAGATGAAGGATATAAGTGTCAGAATTGCAGAATTAGAGGAGAAGCTGAAGGATGATGTGCTGGTTCTGCAGGTAAAGCCAATCATAACAGCTGTTAGGAATATGGAATAACATGGAATGATACTGGAATGATACTGGAATAACCTAAATAGTAAAAACTTTATGATTTTTTGTATTTACAGGACGTCCAGACGGCGTATGAAAGGTCAGAGTTATATTCTATAATAGACAAATTATCGATATAAAAACAAGGAAATTAATTTGTGTGCTTGTGTTGTTTACAGAGCTCAGTACAGAGGTCCGGTTCCTAAACTGGGCTCAGGTGCTCTGATTGATGTGACCAAACACCTGGGCAATCTGAGATTCAAAGTGTGGGAGAAGATGGAGACCATCTGTCCTTACTGTGAGTAACAGACCCCTGAGGTTGTAGTATTTCTTGTTAAGTGTTGATGACCACTGCTGTCTACTAGCTGGCTCTATACCACAGTTATGGACGACATCTAAAGGGGGAAATTTGGCAGTTTAGATATTCCGGCTACATTCACAGTACAAGCCTCATTAGTCAATTCCGTTTTTGCTCAGATCAGATTTAGCAGTTCACCTTTATAAAGGTAAGTGTAAGTAAATCTGTATCTGTCTGTATCACAGAGCAATCACATTTGCACTGGCAGGTCTGCTGCCCCAAAAAAAAATCAATCAAATGTGAATTTCTGCTACTGCCAAACAGCATAGTCCAGCCTGTTAGCTGGTTAATTACATTTGTTAAACCAACTTACTGTTACTAGCTCCTCCTGCGGCATAAAACCTTCACACTAGTGGTGGCTAATTCTGGTCCCTGAGATCTACAGGGTTTGGACAATGAAACTGAAACACCTGGTTGTAGACCACAATCATTTATTAGTATGGTGTAGGGCCTCCTTTTGTGGCCAATACAGCGTCAGTTCGTCTTGGGAATGACATATACACGTCCTGCACAGTGGTCAGAGGGATAAGCCATTCTTCTTGCAGGATAGTGGCCAGGTCACTACGTGATGCTGGTGGAGGTTCGTCCTTCTTGGTGGTATGCTGACATTACCCTGGATACCGTGGCTCTTGATACATCACAAAGACTTGCTGTCTTGGTCACAGATGCGCCAGCAAGACGTGCACCAACAGTTTGTCCTCTTTTGAACTCTGGTATGTCCCATAATGCTGTGTGCATTGCAGTATTTTGAGCAGAACTGTGCTCTTACCTGCCAACTGAACCTTCACACTCTGCTCTTACTGGTGCAATGTGCAATTAATGAAGATTGGCCACCAGGCTGGTCCAATTTAGCCATGAGACCTCCCACACTAAAATGACAGGTGTTTCAGTTTCATTGTCCAACCCCTGTAGTTAAGACAGCTTTTTTGTGTTATTAGTTTAATTTGTCTTGGTCTGTAATTGTAAGTAAAGCTTTATTCGGATAGGATTGGATTTACACGGGGAGGTATGGTAATGTAATTATTATTCCTGGTGTCTTTCAGTGACATCCATCCAAATGCACCATTTGTTCCTGCGTTAGTGAAGATCCCTATGTCAGTGAATATTCCAGCACCATTAACCTTGACCTGTAAAACGGGCCACAGAAACAACCTCAGGCTAATTTAACCCCCTTGTGAATTTACGTGTGTAGATATTCTGTCGTATCCAGTGGAAAAGGAGTGTTTTCCAGTTTTTCTAAAGTATGGGTGAGCTCACACAGACCGTTAGTTCCAAGGTGGATGGCACAGATACCTCTCGTCATTT
>JAMWET010003851.1:135000-140000 GCA_024036415.1 Prochilodus magdalenae
GTGGTCATGCTGAGTTCAGGACTGCGTCGTGGTGACGCTGAGTTCAGGACCGGTGTCGTGGTCACGCTGAGTGCAGGACTGGCGTCGTGGTCACGCTCAGTTCAGGACTGGCGTTGTGGTCACGCTGAGTTCAGGACTGGCGTCGTGGTGCCTCTGAGTGCAGGACTGGCGTCGTGCTCACGCTGAGTGCAGGACTGGTGTTGTGGTGACGCCGAGTTCAGGACTGGTATCGTGGTCACGCTGAGTTCAGGACTGGTGTCGTGGTCACGCTGAGTTCAGGACTGGCGTTGTGGTCACGCTGAGTTCAGGACTGGCGTTGTGGTCACGCTGAGTTCAGGACTGGTGTTGTGGTCACGCTGAGTTCAGGACTGGCGTCGTGGTCACGCTGAGTGCAGGACTGGCGTCGTGGTCACGCTGTGCAGGACTGGCGTCGTGGTCAGGACTGGCGTTGTGGTCACGCTGAGTTCGCTGAGTTCAGGACTGGCGTTGTGTGGTTCAGGGACTTCGTCGCGTGGTCACGCTGAGTGCAGGACTGGCGTCGTGGTCACGCTGAGTTCAGGACTGGTGTCGTGGTCACGCTGAGTTCAGGACTGGCGTCGTGGTCACGCTGAGTTCAGGACTGGTGTTGTGGTCACGCTGAGTTCAGGACTGGCGTCGTGGTCACGCTGAGTTCAGGACTGGCGTCGTGGTCACGCTGAGTGCAGGACTGGCGTCGTGGTCACGCTGAGTGCAGGACTGGCGTCGTGGTCACGCTGAGTGCAGGACTGGCGTCGTGGTCACGCTGAGTGCAGGACTGGCATTGTGGTCACGCTGAGTTCAGGACTGGCGTCGTGGTCACGCTGAGTGCAGGACTGGCGTCGTGGTCACGCTGAGTTCAGGACTGGCGTCGTGGTCACGCTGAGTTCAGGACTGGCGTCGTGGTCACGCTGAGTTCAGGACTGGTGTCGTGGTCACGCTGAGTGCAGGACTGGCGTCGTGGTCACGCTGAGTGCAGGACTGGCGTCGTGGTCACGCTGAGTTCAGGACTGGCGTCGTGGTCACGCTGAGTTCAGGACTGGCGTCGTGGTCACGCTGAGTGCAGGACTGGCGTCGTGGTCACGCTCAGTTCAGGACTGGCGTCGTGGTCACGCTGAGTGCAGGACTGGTGGTCACGTGTGGTCACGCTGGAGTGAGCAGGACTGGTGTCGTGGTCACGCTGAGTGCAGGACGCGTGGTGAGTGCAGGACTGGCGTCGTGGTCACGCTGAGTGCAGGACTGGCGTCGTGGTCACGCTGAGTGCAGGACTGGCGTCGTGGTCACGCTGAGTGCAGGACTGGCGTCGTGGTCACGCTGAGTGCAGGACTGGCGTCGTGGTCACGCTGAGTTCAGGACTGGTGTCGTGGTCACGCCGAGTGCAGGACTGGCGTCGTGGTCATGCTGAGTGCAGGACTGGCGTCGTGGTCACGCTGAGTGCAGGACTGGCGTTGTGGTCACGCTGCGTTCAGGACTGGCGTCGTGGTCACGCTGAGTTCAGGACTAGGACTGGCGTCGTGGTCACGCTGAGTTCAGGACTGGGCGTTGTGGTCACGCTCAGGACTGGGCGTCGTGGCCCACGACTGCAGGACTGGGCGTGTCACGTGGTCACGCTGAGTGCAGGACTGGCGTCGTGGTCACGCTGACGCTGAGTGGTCACGCAGGACTGGCGTCGTGGTCACGCTGAGTCGTTGGTCAGGACAGGACTGGCCTGGTGGTCACGCTGAGTTCAGGACTGCGTCGTGGTGACGCTGAGTTCAGGACCGGTGTCGTGGTCACGCTGTGAGTTCAGGACTGGCCGTCGTGGTCACTGAGTGCAGGACTGGTGTCATGGTCACGCTGAGTGCAGGACTGGGGTCGTGGTCACGCTGGAGTCCGTTGGGGGTGCAAGTACTGGGGTCGTGGTCACGCTGGGGGGTTAGGCCTCTGTCGAGGACTGGTTCTGGTCACGTGAGTGCAGGGTACTGTCGTGGTGCTGAAGTGCAGGACTGGCGTTCGTGGTCACGCTGAGTGCAGGACTGGCGCGTGGTCACGCGAGTGACTGTCTTGGGGAGTGCACCAGCTGGCGTCGTGGAAGTGCAGGCACTGGCGTCGTGGTCACGCTGAGTGCAGGACTGGCGTCTGGTCAACGCCGAGTGCAGGACTGTGCGTCGTTGCATGGGTCCTAATGTGGTGGTGGTGCAGGAGCGCGTGGTCACGTGCCGAAGATGGGCGTCGTGGTCACAGGGGCCGAGTGCAGGACTGGCGTCGTGGTCATGGACGTTCAGGACTGGCGTTGTGGTGCACGCTGCGTTCGGACTGGCGTCTTGGGTCACGCTGAGAGGGACTTGGCTCGGTGGTCAGCTGAGTACAGGGACTGGCGTCGTGGTCACGCTGGCAGGACTGGCGTCTGGTCACGGTGCAGGACTGGCGTCGTGGTCACAGGGTGCATTCGAGGTCTTCGTGTGGTGCTTCTGTTCACGCTGAGTGAACTGTGGTCCACGCTCTGGCGTTGTCTCTCACTCTCTGGCGTCGTCTCATCTCTGCAGGACTGGCGTCGTGCTCAGCTGGAGTGCAGGACTGGTGTCGTGGGGGGGTGTGGTGGACGCACGAGTTCAGGACTGGTATCTGGTCACGCTGAGTTCGTGACTGGGGTCGTGGTCACGCCGAGTGCAGGACTGGTGTCGTGGTCACGCTGGGAGTTCCCTGGCTCACGCTGAGTGCAAAGACTTGCGTCTCACGCCTGAGTTTCTCGTGGGGTCACGCTGAGTTCAGGACTGGCGTTCGGGGTCACGCTGAGTTCATGACTGGTGTTGTGGTTCACTGAGTGCAGGACTGGCGTCGTGGTCACGCTGCAAGACTGGCTCGTGGTCTCGCGTTCAGACTGGCGTCAGTGGTCACGCTGAGTTTCAGGACTGGCGTCGTGTCACGCCGATCATGACTGCGTCGTGGTCACGCTCAGGACTGCGTCGTGGTGATGCTGAACGTCAAGGTGCGCTGACGCTGAGTTCAGGCGGTTCGTGGTCTACGCTGATCAGGACTGGCGTCTTGAGTGCAGGGACTGGCGTCGTTGGTCACGCTCGTCAGGGATGGGGGGGTTAGGCCTCTCTGCTCTGGGTGATTGTACTGTGTGTGTTATTAACAGAGCTGAGCTGCTGCTGGGGATGACCAGCTCTCTGAAGCATGCGGGCGACTCTGAGGATCCGTGTGCGGTGGTGAAGCGCGTGTGCCGAAGGGGCTGCGGGGAGAACGGCATGGATGAGTCGGAGTCAGCAGAGGGCGCCAGTGTACAAGTGGTCAGTGGCTTTCTGGGAAACATCACAGGGTCTTCTTCTGTAGTGCTTCTGTATATGAACTGTGTGTCTCTCTCTCTCTCTCTCTCTCTCTCTCTCTCTCTCTGTCTCTCTCTCTCCCCCTCTCCCTCTCTCCCTCTCCCTCCCCCTCTCTCTCTCTCTCTCCTCCGCAGTCGGTGATCGTTCCTGTGTATAATGGAGCTCAGTGGCTGGACGAGTGCCTGCAGGCGGTTCTGGATCAGGACTTTAAGGGCTCTATGGAGCTCTCGCTTTATGACGACTCCAGTACAGTACGCATCCCTCACTCTCACTCCTCATCCCTCGCTCTCATCCCTCGCTCTCATCCCTCGCTCTCATCCCTCACTCTCATTCTTCACTCTCACTCCTCACTTTCATCCCTCACTCTCATCCCTCACTATCATCCCTCACTATCATCCCTCACTATCATCCCTCACTTTCATCCCTCACTCTCATCCCTCACTCTCATCCCTCACTCTCATCCCTCACTCTTATCCCTCACTCTCATCCCTCACTATCATCCCTCACTCTCATCCCTCACTCTTATCCCTCACTCTCATCCCTCACTATCATCCATTACCCTCATCCCTCACTCTCATCCCTCTCTCTATCCCTCACTCTCATTCTTCACCCTCATCCCTCGCTCTCATCCCTCGCTCTCATCCCTCACTATCATCCCTCACTCTCATCCATCACTCTCATCCATCACTCTCATCCCTCGCTCTCATCCCTCACTATCATCCCTCACTATCATCCCTCACTCTTATCCCTCACTCTCATCCCTCACTCTCATCCCTCATCCCTCACCCTCATCCCTCACTCTGCTCTCTCATCCCTCGCTGTCATTCCCTCATTATCATCCATCACCCTCATCCCTCACTCTCATCTCTCTCTTCCCTCATCCCTCACTGTCATCCCTCACTATCATCCACCACCCTTATCCCTCGCTCTCATCCCTCATCCCTCACTCTCATCCCTCACTCTGATCTCTCTCATCCCTCGCTGTCATCCCTCACTATCATCCCTCACCCTCATCCCTCACTCTCATCCCTCACTATCATCCATCACCCTCACCCCTCACTCTCATCTCTCTCATCCCTCACTGTTGTAAAAATAAAGGATCTTATTTGTTACAGTGAGATTGCTTGGCGATGTGCCTAACAACACCAGTCACCAGTGTTCTAGTGTTATAGACCCAGCATCTCGACTGATGGAGATGGGTAGAACACCAGCGGAGGTGGTTTTAGTCTGTATTGCTCTTTGTTTATCTGTCTGTTCTTCTCTCAGGATAACTCCAGAGAGATTGTTGAGGGCTGGAGAGAGAAACTGGAGGCTAGGGGCGTCTCCGTGGTGATATCAGGCCATAACTCTGATAAACCCAAAGGAGGTGTGTATGTGTGGCTGCTCTAAGTAATAAATACACTCCTCAGAATTCATTAGCTAGTGCACTTAAACTGCTGAATTGGTGCAGAACTCTCCTACCCTTAACATTCTTACCCTCGGTTCACACTAGCAGGCGACAAGTCACTTTCCTCGTCCCGAGTTTGTCCTTTTTGGGCATTGACAAGGTCCAGAAAGCTAGCTAGCTTTGAAAGCACATGCTACTATTGACCCACCACTTTGTATGGAAGCCTAACTGCTTGTAATTATTGCTAGCATTGTTGGTCAGTTAGCATCCTGGCTAATCTAGCTAGCTAC
>JAMWET010003851.1:145000-147500 GCA_024036415.1 Prochilodus magdalenae
CTGTATATGAATATAGAGTGTAGTGTAAGAATATAGAGTACAGTGTAGAAGTGTAGTGTAAGAATATAGAGTACAGTGTAAGAATATAGAGTACAGTATATGAATATAGAGTGTAGTGTAAGAATATAGAGTACAGTGTAGAGTGTAGTGTAAGAATATAGAGTAGTGTAAGAATATAAAGTACAGTGTATGAGTGTAGTGTAAGAATATAGAGTGTAGTGTAAGAATATAGAGTACAGTGTAAGAATATAGAGTAATAATATAGAGTACAGTGTAAGAATATAGAGTAATAATATGGAGTACAGTGTAAGAATATAGAGTGTAGTGTATGAGTGTAGTGTAAGAATATAGAGTACAGTGTTTGAGTGTAGTGTAAGAATATAGAGTACAGTGTATGAATATAGAGTGTAGTGTAAGAATATAGAGTACAGTGTATGAGTGTAGTGTAAGTGCAAAGTATAGTGTGTGAGTGTAGTGTAAGAATATAGAGTACAGTATATGAATATAGAGTGTAGTGTAAGAATATAGAGTACAGTGTAGAGTGTAGTGTAAGAATATAGAGTATAGTGTTTGAGTGTAGTGTATGAATGTAGAGTGTATTGTTAGAATATAGAGTACATTGTACGAGTGTAGTGTATGAATATAGAGTGTAGTGTTAGAATATAGAGTGTAGTGTATGAATGTAGTGTATGAATGTAGAGTGTAGTGTTAGAATATAGAGTACATTGTACGAGTGTAGTGTATGAATACAGAGTGTAGTATTAGAATATAGAGTACAGTGTAGAGTGTAGTGTAAGAATATAGAGTATAGTGTTTGAGTGTAGTGTATGAATGTAGAGTGTATTGTTAGAATATAGAGTACATTGTACGAGTGTAGTGTATGAATATAGAGTGTAGTGTTAGAATATAGAGTGTAGTGTATGAGTGTAGTGTATGAATATAGAGTGTAGTGTTAGAATATAGAGTACATTGTACGAGTGTAGTGTATGAATATAGAGTGTAGTGTTAGAATATAGAGTGTAGTGTATGAGTGTAGTGTATGAATATAGAGTGTAGTGTTAGAATATAGAGTACATTGTACGAGTGTAGTGTATGAATATAGAGTGTAGTGTTAGAATATAGAGTGTAGTGTATGAGTGTAGTGTATGAATATAGAGTGTAGTGTTAGAATATAGAGTACATTGTACGAGTGTAGTGTATGAATATAGAGTGTAGTGTTAGAATATAGAGTGTAGTGTATGAGTGTAGTGTATGAATATAGAGTGTAGTGTTAGAATATAGAGTACATTGTACGAGTGTAGTGTATGAATATAGAGTGTAGTGTTAGAATATAGAGTGTAGTGTATGAGTGTAGTGTATGAATACAGAGTGTAGTATTAGAATATAGAGTACATTGTACGAGTGTAGTGTATGAATATAGAGTGTAGTGTTAGAATATAGAGTGTAGTGTATGAGTGTAGTGTATGAATATAGAGTGTAGTGTTAGAATATAGAGTACATTGTACGAGTGTAGTGTATGAATATAGAGTGTAGTGTTAGAATATAGAGTGTAGTGTATGAGTGTAGTGTATGAATACAGAGTGTAGTATTAGAATATAGAGTACATTGTACGAGTGTAGTGTATGAATATAGAGTACAGTGTAAGAATATAGAGTACAGTGTACGAGTGTAGTGTATGAGTATAGAGGTAGTGTTAGAATATAGAGTACAGTGTACGAGTGTAGTGTATGACTATAGGGTGTAGTGTATGAATATAAAGTATAGTGTACGAGTGTAGTGTATGAATATAGAGTGTAGTGTTAGACTATAGAGTAGAGTGTATGAGTGTAGTGTAAGTGTAGAGTAGAGTGTATGAGTGTAGTGTAAAAATGTAGAGTACAGTGTATGAGAGTAGTGTAAGATAATAGAGTACAGTATATGAGTGTAGTGTAAGAATATAGAGTACAGTGTATGAGTGTAGTGTAAGAATATAGAGTACATTGTACGAGTGTAGTGTATGAATATAAAGTATAGTGTATGAATATAGAGTGTAGTGTTAGAATATAGAGTACAGTGTACAAGTGTAGTGTATGAATATAGAGTGTAGTGTATGAATATAAAGTACAGTGTATGAGTGTAGTGTATGAATATAAAGTACAGTGTATGAGTGTAGTGTATGAATATAGAGTACAGTGTATGAGTGTAGTGTAAGATAATAGAGTATAGTGTTTGAGTGTAGTGTAAGAACATAGAGTGCTTTGTATGTTTGTAGTGTTAGAATATAGAGTACAGTGTACGAGTGTAATGTATGAATATAGAGTGTAGTGTTAGAATATAGAGTACAGTGTACGAGTGTAGTGTACAGTCCCTGACATAAGTTCTGTCGCTTATCCATGTTGTGGAAACAAAAGCTTATAACCTGACTTTAAATTCATCCATTGGTTTTAGAAATGACTCATATGAAAGCTGAAACCCTCCCAAATGAGATTTAATTTACGAAAATAAATTTGCTTCACTGCAG
>JAMWET010003851.1:155000-160000 GCA_024036415.1 Prochilodus magdalenae
TGGGTTGTAATTATTATTTCTGGAGGCTTTGCGGTGGCTGCTAAAGGAATTACAGAGCTTACTGCTGAGGGCGGGTCTGATGGTGTGTGTGCCGCTCGGCCGCTCTCTTCCTGACGGTGCAGGAATGCAAAATGCAAATGAGCCCTCAGTGAGAAAACCAAAACTTTGAAGTGGGTAGTGATCTTCCTACTAGCGCCAGCAGGTTAAAGAAACCTCGGCTGAGCTACACATACAGAAGTAGTGTCTTAGTATGGCGTCGGGCCGCCATGTTTGCTAGCCCATCATTCCAGACGTCTCGGTTCCTAATGGTGCCCTGTGATAATCCATTCCATGCATCTTGAATATTCTCACATAGTTCCTGCAGATGGTGCGGTAGTGGTGGAAGTGGGGTGACACCAGGGTCGTCCACCAAGACTAAAGCGGGACTCGTCACTGAAGATGTCCTGCTGCTATTCTGAGTCACTCCATGACAGTCTGGCACGACACCACTGCAGTCTTTGGGGATATTGACATGGGGTTAAGGCTGTGTGCATGTAGTCCTGCATGGTGAGTCGTCTGACAATGGTGCTGCACTAACAGGATCTTTGGAGGACATCACTGCTTACTGGATGTCTATAATTGAGGCTGTTGGGTCAGTCAGGTACAGTAATAAGGCCAGTCCTTGCTTATGTCACATGTTAAGCATGAAACTAGAATCATTTGCATGTCACATGATGTCCAACCTACCCACCAAATTTCATTCCTGTAGGTTGATGCCTTCTGGGAAAGCAGAAATCAGTAAAGGTGATGAGTAAGGGATGCAGTGAGTTGTTCATTTGATGCTGACCTGGAATCAGTTCTCACTGCTATCATGATAAGCCACTAAAGCTGATCTCCGATCAGGATGTAGCTGTGAAGTTTGCCAAAGAAGACATGTAGGAAGAGGAAAGAGTGGTAATGAGGTTAAAGGGGTAGCGGTTTGTTGAATTGACCTTTGGCCCCGAGTCAGCGGTCACTGCTGGGCTGTCTGGCGTCAGTCTGGAAAGAAGATAAGTAGATGTTTGCTGGAGTTGGAGGTAATGGTCAGGGCGCATTGTGAGTAACTACCTGGCATACGCGGAGGTCAAGAGGGGCTGGCGAGAGCTGTTAGCACAAAAAACGCTGAGGACTGTTGCTGCAGGCGAGTAAGTGGAATCGAGAGGGGCTGTTAGGAAATGCGTAGGTCAGCTTGAGCTGGTTCTTAGGAGCTGTTTTCTGGAAGAGCTGCTCTGGAGATACAACACAAACTCTCAAAGCTTTGTTTGTTTCTTGTTGCTGGTGTTTATGTGAAGCACTTCATGTCTTATAAATCACTCGTTTGCTCACAACCCTCTACATACTTCAGCTGACTTTAATACACAGTTACAGAACTTAACATTCTGGGAAAACAGAAACTGGACAAAGATTGCGACAGATTTAATACATGGAATTATACAGTCCACCTTAAATCCTCCAGAATGGAACCGGCTTTCCTAACCTGCAGTGGAGGCTGACCTCGAGGGGAACTAGAGGGAACTTTTACTCTGCGGAAAAAAAAATACAAAGTTTTTACACCACTAAATATATATTAGAGGTGGAGACATGGAGGAATATCATACAGTGTACATCAGGAGTAGATGTGGTGTATCAGGATATGGGCTGGTTCAGACTCTCATCAGTTGGAGCTGTTAAGTGGGAGACTGTAGAGTCTTTAAGATCACCAACACCATCCATTTAGATGGGCGTCTCTAAACTTTTGACTGGTACTGTAGTCAGTGTCCTCACTTGGATATTGCTTTAACTTCAGATGAGACACTTTGGTAAGGGACAACTAGGAACAATGAAACGGCCTTGTAGATACTGAGATTACAGACAGGTGTAGGTGTAGGTGTAGGTGGAGTCTTACTTAGCTACAATCATTCAACAATCAGTAGGCATAAGTAGAAGTCCCCATTAGTACTGTAAGTCGAAAGTGTGTGTGTGTGTTTCAGATTGTTGGTTGTCAAGTACGTCGTGTTCCAGAGGGTTCCACAGAACGGTACACGCGGTGGATCAACTCCCTCAGTCCAGAACAGCTCTATACACAGGTAAGACACACCCAGGCATGTACTGAGGTTTGGAGGGACCTGCACTAACCCACCCAAACCCGCTGTTAGGCTACATTCACATTACCAGTCTGAAGTGGATTGTGAAATCGGATTGTTTGCCCTAATTTGAGAGGCTGGGCAATCAAATCTAATCTCTTCAGATCAGATCTGCGGCCATGTTCATGTGGCCCTAGATTAGACGGGAATTCGCTTCCAGATAGGAAACCACTCAGATCGGAATGTAGACAGCAGCGGTAGCAGTGCCAAACCTGATGATTGTGCTCAGAGTGAATCCTCATGGTTTGAGTCTTATAGTCACATGATTATGAATCTTTAAGAAGTGTCAGATTTGAGCAAAATTTTGACAAAAGAGACTTGAGATTTTTGCCCACAGCTGTTTGGGGTCTTGAGGTTTCAGCTGAGCAGTAGGCCAACAACAGCTTCTGTGGCTACACTACAGTCGTTTACATTGTTATGTTTGTTGTTTGTGGTTAGGCTGCCCCAATCAAATGGTAACATTACACCTGTTTGCATTGTTATCCTACAGCCGTTGTCTTTGTTACCCTACACTTATGACCTTGACCACTCTACATGTGGTCCCCATCTTGTCACTTGGGTGATAACCTTGGGAGGTTCTCATTACCTTCAGTTTTGGAACATAATGGAACCATAATACTTTGAAATTCAGTTTTTTATAGAAGTATTGACCCTAAACACCCTGTTTGGTTTACAACCACTTCAGTTTTTTTGTTCTTTTGAGAATTTGGTTATGAAAATGTATTTTGCCCCTGGAATTAAAAAAAAAAAACCTTCCATAAGTAAAAAAAAAAAAAAACCCTGATGAATGAAAAGTGTATCTGCACAATACCGAGTTTTTAACAAGGTACAGCTGCAGTTCTAAAACCAAAACTACAGCGGCAACCGGATAGTCCAATAAAATCTATAGACTCAGAATCATATGAAGTTACACTCTTAGAATTGAGTAGCTGTAAGTGTAAATGAAAACAAAGTACCTTAACAATGAAATCATTCATATATATCCGATGTCAGATGCAGTGCATAGTGCTATATGGTAATGTGTACATCTGCATATATCATTGTTTTTATTCATAACTTTTATTCATAACTGTAAATTAGTGTAACAGAGATTTTGTGTTTAGTATTGTATATATTTATTGTCTATTTATATGTTTGTACTGAAGTACTGTAAGGGACTATACACCTAAGTTTTTCACTCACCTTCACACCTGTGAAAATGTGATGTGACAATAAAGTGATTTGATGAAGTGATTTGATTTGAGCTATGCCACATTGGTTAATTGGACTGTAGTTGACAGGGTTTACGGCTTACAACGGTACGTCGTGTACATTACATAGTTTTGATCCTCACCTGCCTTATTCAACAATGGTCACTGCTACACAGTGATGTAGCTCATTTTTTAAGGTCTATGTCTTCTCAGAGTCTTCCGGTTGAGCTGTATTTGAATGTCCCTTATAGCCAGACATACCGTACTCATGCTGTACGTTTAAAAAGACCATCATATATGGACAAAGGTTTTGATCTGAACACTCGGTCCATAAAGCAACCTCAACAGACCGCTCTCTCTACGGGCAGATATCAATAAACCAGTCCAAAACAACACGCTGCGCGTCTGAGTAGTGAGCAATTGCTATTAAACTGAGCTACAGCAGCAGCACTGCTAGCACTGTGCACTTAGCGACAGGCAGGCGTGGATGTCCACCGTTGGACTTCTCTACTAAGGCAGCATATAAGGGCCTTAGTTCCAGAAATGTCCGTGCTTTGCCAGCCTGTGTGTCTCCTCGAGTGGTCGTGATTGTGTTTAAAGTGAGCCGCCTGTTCATTAGCACGGAAGCCTACACTCGTCTTACGTCACATGGTTTCAGCTGGTATCGGATGTTAGTATTGAGGACGTTTAATCAGCACCGGTATCAGTGCACCAACAAACACTCAGTCATAAGCATGTCCTTATAGACGCCCACACACACCCACACACACTACATACACACACACGCATACACATGTGCACACTCAGTCCCTCGGTGATGGTTGAGAGTGTGTGTGATTTATGTTGTTGTCTTTAGAGGAAGTCTCTTTGATGGTCCTCCACCCTGCTGTGGTTTTGTGTGTGTGTGTGGGTGGGTTTGCGTCAGGATGAGGGTGTAGGTGTGCCTCAGGAAGAACAGGCTGTGTGTGTTCGGAGGGGTCGCGTGGCATAAGGTCAGGGGTCAGTGGAAACAGGAAAAGTACCTGGAGACTGTAGTTTTCCGCAGAGAGGAGGAGCGGTGGTGGGGTGGGGGTGAGGAAGCAGGATCTGTGGTGTTAGTGGATCAGAGCTGACTGGTGGAAAGTTTCAGACCTCAGAGTCTCTTGTTCAGGTTATACGTTCACACCGTTTAACAACTGCGGTTCTGGTCCTGTAGGTTACTGCCATCTCTCCTTCTCGTGTTACGTCTGGGCGACGGACTTATATGGGCCGTAAGGTATAAGCAGCTCCTCATAGCTCCTCATTCTTGTAAGTGCAGTCTGAAGGCTAGTTTGCATGACAAACTAGGAATGTAGAGCTGAGGAGGCGCAGCGCTGCAGTATTTCATCTTTATATTGCGAACCGTGCGTGCCTTTCTTTAATACCCCAATAACTAAATATTAAATGACTTTCATTCTGAATAGCAGACTCTCTGCACTGTTGCTCTGTTTCTGAAATTGCTTTTCTCTGGTATGTAGAAAATGATATCTTGACAAGCTCACAAAAAATATTAATTTTTTAAAAAATCTTTATTTTTTGTATATAATGCTCAATACATAAGCTTTAAATAAGTGGTGATTTAAAGTTACCTATTTTTTTACTTTTTTTTTATTTATCATAATTTTCAGTTGTATTTAATTTTTTTAATTTA
>JAMWET010003851.1:165000-172500 GCA_024036415.1 Prochilodus magdalenae
GTGGGTGGATGGACGTGGGGGTTGAAGGACATCTCGAGAAATCATTCTGGGTTTACCACATTTATTAGACATTTATTAGAGTCTAATGGCCTAATTACGTAATTAGGAATGTGTTGAGTTAATTAGGCAGCTATACAAGCTCCCTGTCTGGAGGTGGTGTAGTTAGGTGGAAATGGGTTCTCTGGTTGAGGTGACAGTAAATCTGAACCACAGTGTCTACACTGAGCTGCTGGACAACCATGTGCTGCTTTTTTCTCACCGTCCTCCTGAGGAACATAACATTCCTATCCCGGTATTCCAAGATGACAGTTCTCTAGTTCACTGGGCTGCGAATGTGACCAAATGGCCTGATAGACATTCAGGAGCATTCACGGCTGGCAGAATCCCCAGATTTGAATACTTTAGAAATTTGTGGGACTACCGGGAACAACCAGGGAAAAACTAGGCGTGGCATCCACCAAATCTGGCCCAACTCACCAATTCCTTAATGCAAGAGTGTCTGAACATTGATGTGGCCTCTATCTAGAAGTACATGTTGAACCCAGTCTCAGATAATTACTGAGTCATCTGAACGTGATTACATCTTAAACTAGAAGTACTGAGAAGAAAATAACTCGGCACCTTCAGCAGTTCGAGAACATGTGGTACTAGGGTGTCCCAGGTGGCTGCTAGGGGGGTTCTGGTGGCTGTTTTGATGGTCCACATGGTGAGTAGGGTGTTTCCAATGAGGTTGTACCATTGTGATGATAAGCCTGGGCCACAAACATGGACACTCCTTTCATTTCTATGGAGAGAAAAAAAAAAACAATAATTTAACAATGACTCTGATGACTGATAACGTTGTATCCAAAAGCTAATAGGAGGGTTCAAATGATTTACCTCTCTTTCTATGATTTCCTTACTGGGATCATGGGATGTGTGTGTCTCGTTCCTTTCGGAATGTCTGGAATATTCCTGTTTTCCGGGCTTACATGAGTGGCTTCGTCACTGCCGTCTGTGAAATGTGCAGCATCTGGATGACGTTGGTTTGAACTGCTCTGCTGTTACGAATGTGTTTGCTTTCTGAGGTTTCTGAAATGTTTTAAGACTAGTTGAAGAAATCTAATTATGAGGATACCACAGCTAGCTACATACTTATCGCCCCCTACCTTTCCTGTAGTGTATTACAGTCTGTCAGAATGACCGTGCGGGTCGTATCGCCCCCTACACTTCCTGTAGTGTATTACAGTCTGTCAGAATGACCGTGTGGGTCATATCGCCCCCTACACTTCATGTAGTGTATTACAGTCTGTCAGAATGGCAGTGTGGGTCATATCGCCCCCTACACTTCCTGTAGTGTATAACAGTCTGTCAGAATGACCGTGTGGATAATATCGCCCCCTACACTTCCTGTAGTGTATTACAGTCTGTCAGAATGGCAGTGTGGATAATATCGCCCCCTACTCTTCCTGTAGTGTATTACAGTCTGTCAGAATGACCGTGTGGGTCCTATCGCCCCCTACACTATCTGTAGTGTATTACAGTCTGTCAGAATGACCGTGTGGGTCATATCGCCCCCTACACTTCCTGTAGTGTATTACCATATGTCAGAATGACCGTGTGGGTCATATTGCTCCCTACACTTCCTGTAGTGTATTACAGTCTGTCAGAATGGCAGTGTGGGTCATATCGCCCCCTACACTTCCTGTAGTGTATTACAGTCTGTCAGAATGACCGTGTGGATAATATCGCCCCCTACACTTCCTGTAGTGTATTACAGTCTGTCAGAATGACCTTGTGGATAATATCGCCCCCTACGCTTCCTGTAGTGTATTACAGTCTGTCAAAGTGACCGTGTTAGTCATATCGCCCCCTACACTTCCTGTAGTGTATTACAGTCTGTCAGAATGAGCGTGTGGGTCATATCGCCCCCTACGCTTCCTGTAGTGTACTACAGTCTGTCAGAATGACCGTGTGGGTCATATCGCCCCCTACACTTCATGTAGTGTATTACAGTCTGTCAGAATGGCAGTGTGGGTCGTATCGCTCCCTACATTTCCTGTAGTGTATTACAGTCTGTCAGAATGACCGTGTGGATAATATCGCCCCCTACACTTCCTGTAGTGTATTACAGTCTGTCAGAATGACCATGTGGGTCATATCGCCCCCTACACTTCCTGTAGTGTATTACAGTCTGTCAGAATGACCGTGTGGATAATATCGCCCCCTACGCTTCCTGTAGTGTATTACAGTCTGTCAAAGTGACCGTGTTAGTCATATCGCCCCCTACACTTCCTGTAGTGTATTACAGTCTGTCAGAATGAGCGTGTGGGTCATATCGCCCCCTACACTTCCTGTAGTGTATTACTGTCTGTCAGAGTAACCATGTGGGTCGTATTGCCCCCTACACTTCCTGTAGTGTATTACAGTCTGTTTGTTCAGTTGGTCCAAACTTCTGATTTGCTTCCAGAGAGACCATCTGGAACCGGCGCGTGGACTTCCTGCAGGAGCGAGTGCTCAGCCAATGGGATTCCTTCACCATATGGAATGCTGGGAAACAGGGGAGGAAGCTGTACCGCAGCCTGAATCCAGCCAATCAGAAGAAGGTAAGAAGTGAATATATACTGGCAGCATGTAATCAGATTATCTTTATATCAGGAGAGCATGGAGTTTCTCCACCTCATTTCAGGAGCTACAACAAGTCCCACTGCATCTGGGATCTCAGCTGAGCTTGAGCTGAGGTAGGAGATGCAGCTCCATGCATGGTGATGCACAAAACAAACAGACTGGAAGTCTATAATGTTTAATAAGACAGGGTGGTTTGCTCCCAGCCGAACGGACATGTGGTGGCACTGAGTTACTGTCCAGTGGCACAAACAGCAATGTCAGTCTTACAGCAGTACGGCGGGATGTAGCCACACAAATGTTAGTGTGTTGGTCCGTCTTTCTGTCTATTTAAGGTGGTCCTACAGTTTATGAGATTTTACATACTTACCTGGCAGGGGAGCGATACCTAGATCACCAAGGTGGTTCACCCGGTGCGAGGCTTAGCGTGGGAATCATGATTGCACAGTTCCTAGTAGTAGGGGATTGCGATCCTGGGCTCTCCCTGACCCAAATGTTGAGGCAGCTGTGGGCCGGAGGTTAGGGGACCAGCCTAAAGCCCGGAAGGTTGCCTGTTCATTTCCGTGAACCGTCGGGACACGAGTGAAGTGCCCTTGAGCAAGCATATCCCGATTCTACAGTACAAACTGCCAGACTGAGGACAGTTTTCTTCCCAGCCCTGAATGAGGCCTGGAGTTTTAGCTCAGTATTTCCATCCAGTGTTTACAGGAGGAACTGCAGGGTCCTGTGAGCAAGGGGCCTCGTGGAGGTCTGCAGCTTCGCTAACTCGTCAAACCAAATAGTACCAAGTTGCTCAGGTCTGGTATTAGCGGACTGTAGTAGCGCTGTACTCGGGACATGCGGGGAAAGCTGTTATGGCCATGCTGTGTGTTATTATTTAGACTGTTGTGTCTAAACTGTTGCACACAGTCCGTGATGGTTTATGGTTTATGGCTACACAACAGCTGGTAGTGTTTTCCGCTGGGCTGCTGGTGTAGATCTGCAGTTGTGTTTGAAAGTGGCAGTATTTATTTCCCGCCGTCACCATGGCAGCTATTAGCGTTGCTCTGTTTCCTCTGTGCTCAAATGGATCCAGAGCTGTGTCTCTGGCAGTTTAACCCTGAGCTGATCTCATCTCTGTGTGGGTGCGCCAGGTCAAGGCGTTCTGTGATGTAGACGAGAACAAGATCAAGAAGGGCTTCTACACGTACGAGGAGTCAAAGGTAACCACACGCTCAAAGTCACACATGTCTATGTGCATGTATATATCAGCTCCACTGAGCATATAGGACACTCTGTAGCTCTACAGGTCCAGACTGTAGTCCATCTGTTTCTCTGTATACTGTATTACCCTGTTCTTCAATGGTCAGGACCCCCACAGGACCACCACAGAGCAGGTATGATGTGGGTGGTGGGTCATTCTCAGCACCGCAGTGACACTGATGTGGTGGTGGTGTGTTAGTGTGGGTGGTGCTGGTGTGAGTGGATCAGACACAGCAGTGCTGCTGGAGTGTTGAGACACTGTGTCCACTCATTGTCCACTCTATTAGACACTCCTACCTTGCTGCTCCACCTTGTAGATGGACAGTCAGAGACGATAGCTCATCTGCTGCTGCACAGTGCAGTGCTGGTCATCCTCTAGTCCTTCATCAGTGGTCACAGGACGCCGGGGCACAGGACGCTGCCCACAGGACGCTGCCATTGGACGCTGCCCCCAGGACACTGCCCACAGGACGCTACCCACAGGACACTGTCCACAGACGCTGCCCACAGGACGCTGTCCACAGATGCTGCCCACAGGACGCTGCCCACAGACGCTGCCCACAGGACGCTGCCCACAGGACACTGTCCACAGACGCTGCCCACAGGACGCTGTCCACAGATGCTGCCCAGAGGACGCTATCCGGAGGACGCTGCCCCCAGGACGCTGCCCCCAGGACGCTGCCCCCAGGACGCTGCCCACAGGACGCTACCCACAGGACACTGCCCACAGGACGCTGCCCACAGGACGCTACCCACAGGACGCTGTCCACAGGACGCTACCCACAGGACGCTCCCCACAGGACGCTGCCCACAGGACACTGCCCACAGGACGCTACCCACAGGACACTGTCCACAGACGCTGCCCACAGGACGCTGTCCACAGATGCTGCCCACAGGACACTGTCCACAGACGCTGCCCACAGGACGCTGCCCACAGGACACTGTCCACAGACGCTGCCCACAGGACGCTGTCCACAGATGCTGCCCAGAGGACGCTATCCACAGGACGCTGCCCACAGGACACTGCCCACAGGACGCTACCCACAGACGCTGTCCACAGACGCTGCCCACAGGACACTGCCCACAGGACGCTGCCCACAGGACGCTGCCCACAGGACGCTACCCACAGGACGCTGCCCCCAGGACGCTGCCCACAGGACGCTATCCACAGACGCTGCCCACAGGACGCTGCCCACAGGACGCTGCCCACAGAACGCTGCTGGCTGGATAGTTTTGGTTGATGGACGATTCTCAGTCTAGCACTGACACTGAGCAGCACTGCTGTGTCTGATCCACTCACACCAGCACCACACACTGACACACCCACACCACGTCAGTGTTACCGCCATGCTGAGAATGATCCACCACCCACATAATATTGGCTCTGTGGTGGTCTGTGGGGGTCCTGCCCATTGCAGAACAGGGTAACAGTGACCCCCCTTCACCAGCAGCACAGCTCTATCACTCTCCTCACTTCATTTACTCGCTTGGTTTTTTGGCTGGTTGTAAAACAGCCTCTCTTATCAGTTGTTTGAGTTTGTTTACGCTGGCAGGTCGCGGTGATGTGAGCACGGGTGAGATTCTTCAAATATCTGGAAACATTCTGGCTGTTCTCGTACATTTTCTACTGTGTTCATCACAATTATGAGCCAGGGAAAAAGTTTATTCAGCCTAAAGATCTGGGCTAGTGGGAGGAATTTGACGTGACTAATATGGGGAGTAATTCGGAGGACAATATGAATAATGGCACCAGAATGAGTCATGATGAATGGAGCAGCAGAAACGCTCCAGAGGTGCATAGTAAGATTGTCTGGTAACCATGTTTGGAGATTCAGTGTGTTATTATTGATAAACCTGAATGCAATATTATATCCCATATACTGTACATACACACACACACTGGTCCCCTTCATCTCCCTTCCCAACACACCTGCACTCCCACACCTCCTTCTGGGTGCAGCTGTTCTTCTGAGGATGAGTGTATGCGTGTATATACCCATGAGGGTAGAGATGTGAGGTTCTGTATTGGCAGTGATGGTTAGGTAATGATGATTGTTCTCTCTCACAGGAGCGGCCCAAGCCGAAGATCCCTGTAGTGCACTACAGAGACGCCTCTCCCCCATTCATAGTGTGTGTTAAACTGGTGAGTACTGAGTGTGAGAGAGAGAGAGAGAGAGAGAGAGAGAGAGAGAGAGAGAGAGAGAGAGAGAAAGAAATGTACATAGAGTTTAAATAGAAAGCCCCCCATTAGGGAACGTAGCCCACCCTGACCGGCTTAACGCTGTATATGAAATGCTGGCCCAAATCCGGCCTGAACCCTGATGTGTCATTGGACTCAACCACACATATACACACACACACACTCAACCGCACACACACACATACATACACACACATACATACACATACACACTCAACCGCACACACACACACACACACTCAACCGCACACACATACACACACACACAAACACTCAACCACACACACACTCTCAACCGCACACACACACACACACACATACACATACACACTCTCTTAACCATACACACACACACTCTCAACCATACACACACATACACTCACACACACACACTCTCAACCGCACACACATACACTCACACACACACACACTCAACCGCACACACATACACACACACACACTCTCAACCATACACACACACTCTCAACCGTACACACACACACACTCTCAACCACACATCACACACACACACACACACACACTCTCAACCATACACACACACTCTCAACCACACATCACACACACAGACACACTCTCAACCGTACACACACACTCTCAACCACACATCACACACACTCGCAACCACACATCACACACACACACACACACTCTCAACCGTACACACACACTCTCAACCACACATCACACACACACACACACACACACACACTCGCAACCACACATCACACACATCACACACACACACACACTCGCAACCACACATCACACACACACACACACACACACACACACTCAACTGCACACACACACACACACTCTTAACCACACATCACACACACACTCGCAACCACACATCACACACACACTCTCAATCGTACACACACACTCTCAACCACACATCACACACACACTCGCAACCACACATCACACACACACACACACACACACACTCGCAACCACACATCACACACACACACACACACACATTCCCAACCACACATCACACACACACACACACACTCGCAACCACATATCACACACACACACACTCTCAACTGTACACACACACACTCTCAACCGTATACACACACACACGCACTCTCAACCGTACACACACACACACTCTCAACCGTATACACGCACACACACACTCTCTCAACCGCACACACACACACACACTCTCAACCGTATACACACACACACACACACACACACACACACACTCCCAACCACCCATCACACACACACACATTCGCAACCGCACACACACACACTCAACCACACATACACACACACGCTGGTCAGTCCAGGGAAACTCAGGTTGGCTAGCAGATCTAAAACACACACCCTCACGCGCACACCCGCACACCCGCACACCCGTCTCAGGCTGTGATTGTGCTCATGTGCTCTGGATCATTAATCATCCCGCTGAA
>JAMWET010003851.1:177500-192500 GCA_024036415.1 Prochilodus magdalenae
ACTCAGCACTACACCACCTCAACATGTACACGCTCAGCACTACACCACCAACACACACACTCACTACTACACCACCTCAACATGTACACGCTCAACCCTACGCCACCTCAACACACACATGCTCAGCACTACACCACCTCTAAACACACGCTCAGCACTACACCACCTCAACACACACGCTCAGCACTACACCACCTCAACACACACACGCTCAGCACTACACCACCTCAACACACACACGCTCAGCACTACACCTCAACACACACTCACCACCTCAACATGTACACGCTCAGCCCTACGCCACCTCAACACACACACGCTCAGCACTACACCACCTCAACACACACGCTCAGCACTACACCACCTCAACACACACACGCTCAGCACTACACCACCAACACACACACTCACCACTACACCACCTCAACATGTACACGCTCAGCACTACACCACCTCAACACGCACATGCTTAGCACTACACCACCTCAACACGCACACGCTCAGCACTACACCACCAACACACACACGCTCAGCACTACACCACCTCAACACACACATGCTCAGCACTACACCGCACGCACACGCTCAGCCCTACACCACCTCAACATACACGCTCAGCACTACACCACCAACACACACACGCTCAGCACTACACCACCTCAACATACACGCTCAGCACTACACCACCAACACGCACACGCTCAGCACTACACCACACCAACACGCACACGCTCAGCACTACACCACCAACACGCACACGCTCAGCACTACACCACACCAACACGCACACGCTCAGCACTACACCGCAACACCCACACGCTGCTCAGCCCACACCACCTCAACATGTACACGCTCAGCACTACACCACCTCAACACGCACATGCTCAGCACTACACCACCTCAACACGCACACGCTCAGCACTACACCACACCAACACGCACACGCTCAGCCCTACGCCACCTCAACACACACGCTCAGCACTACACCACCAACACACACACGCTCAGCCCTACGCCACCTCAACACACACACTCAGCACTACACCACTACACCACCTCAACACACACTCAGCACTACACCACACCAACACACAGACATACACACACTCTCACAATCTCAGCGCAACCAATAAAATAGGCGCGTGGGCGTGTTCTCCTCCCCCCGCCCTGTATGGGGGCCTCCGAAGGTAACGCGCGCTCACTCCGTGTTGTCCTCGCGCGCTCCTGTGCGCTGCGGCGGTACGAGGCGGTCGAGCAGCGCGCGCTTGAGAGTTCAGTATGGAGTTTCTGTGCTAAGGGACTGAAGACCGAGCTCACGCGCTGTACCGGACAGTCAGGATGAAGATGAGGAGGGTGGCGTGTCTCTGCGCGCTCGTGCCGCTGCTGCTGGCCGGCTGTGCGTGGAGCGGAGCGGCGCAGTACTCCAGCGACCAGTGCAGCTGGAGGGGGAGGTAAGCACGCGCTCCACTCGCACGCTAACACTAGCGCTAAATATATAAAGTACCAGAGTAACATTTTAATGGTGAAGGATCTTGAGGTGTATATTCGATTCGATTTAACGATTCCTCAGGACTCGGTTCCGTTCGGTTCTGTTCTTTCACACTTCACCACCACGAACCAGTTCACAGTTCCGCAGTACTTCATCCAAAGTGACTCGGGGAACTACTTTTACACGGTCGTGAGGTAGGGGGAAAAGGAACCGGCCTTATTATGTTCGAATAATCGCCATTTTATTAAATATGTTTATAAGCGATTATAGTCGGTTCCAACCATATAATCGTGATTGTGTTCAGAGCAGTGCATTTCTACACCTCTGTAGATCAAGGACAAAACAAATTGCCTCCTGTTTCTGGCAGCGGTATCCCACAATATGGCCTTCGTATCTCGAAATGTTGGAGGAATATCTCGATTCATAAAGTCTAATTTTATTTCACAATATAAACAATAACATTTATTAACATAATAGCAATCCACATTTGTTAGGAACAACTAACACTGTACTGTTTTTATTAAAATATTGAGAAATTTTAGAGCAGTGGCTTCCATTCCATTATTTTCTAAATATTAAAAAATATTATATTCAAGAAATATGTATAAATTATTTAATAAAGAAATATTATTGGTTATTTTGCTTCTATTATTTTATATTGGGATCAGTAGTTAGCCATTAAAAGTTGGCTAACCACTGTTAGCCAAAAGTCATTATAACAAAAATCTGATAATTATTTATAAATGATAAAAGTATTTATTTAAAACTATTTATGAATTATATAATTTATGAATTAATTACTAAGCCAATCTTAGAGAAACTCATTTTTGTCTATATCTGAAGATACATACCCAAAATTCTGAGATCATAAGTCATGATTTATTAAGATACCAGATCACGTTTTTAATGTCCTGCTGGCAGAAACTTTTCCTTGCTCTGGCTCTTGGGAACGGGCTTCCGTACCAATGGAATTCCAAGTTAGGTCAGTCCAGAAAAGCATGCCCAGAGCACTGAACTCATGGGTCACCACCAACCACTGGAATGACCCTCACGGTGACCACCACACCACCCACACAGAATTCCTATGTTATTGATATATACACAGTCGACTGGTGGGGCTGGTGGACTGTCCAGGGTGTTTCCTGCCTTCCGCCCAGTTAGTACTGGGATGGGCTCCAGCACCCCAGCCAACCCAGAAGGACAAGCAGCTTAGAAGGTGAATGGATGAATGATTGAGGGAATGAATGAATGATCTGTACATACACATGCCTTTAACTATCAAGCAGTGACACCAGCAGCAACGATAAGTCATTGTCAGGAGGGTGTGTACCTACCATGAGCCATGCATGCCACGCCCTCAGCAGCAGGAACCAATAGCAGCTCACTACAGTGCATCTGGAACACCAGTGCCAGTGTAGCTGAGCTCTAGAAAGCTCAGCGTGGAGACCATAAGACCATGACTGCTGTTTACCGTCCTCTGGTTGGGTTGTTGGTGGATCCTCTTGTATGTGAAGTGGATAACGAGGTCTGATAAGTGAAGGATAAGGGTCTGGTTCCGTCTGCGCTGGTGGGGTAACCATACCGGACTCATGCCATATCGTAAACAGTGGCTGTCGAAACCTAAACCTCATTTCTCTGGTTTCTAGACCATTGGAGAACTTCCCTATACCCATTCACTGACTATTCAATGTATCAATGGGTTAACAGAATTGGTCCAAAGCCCTTGTGGTCAAGAAGGTGAAGCTACATTGGTCAGTATACCTATTTGGAACTACGAGGTTCCAGAAATTAGTTGTCTTCCATAGTTAGGGCTCAAATAAAATTGAACTGGACTCATGCGGGACCTGCTCTTGGAGCTTATCTGCTGTTATCTAGTTCAGTTCAGTCCAGTCCTGTATGCTTCCAGCTTATGAAGTCCAACATGAGGACTCCTGATGGATCATTGGGTCCCATGCTGAATGTTGTGGGTCTCCAGATAAGAGCAGAGCAGAGGTGGACATGTCTTATATGGAGCTGGTTCAGTGATGAGGCTGTTTCTGGAGCTGGACTTGTTTTGAAGACGCTCTGTTCTCAGGGTCGAGTCATATGGGACTCTAGCTGGGGCATGAGTCCAGCATGACTTCAACACGCATCAAGTGCAACACGATTCCAGCACAAGCTCCATGTGATGCAGGACTTGTGTTAAGCCGGATTCCCGGTGGACTCATGCTGACCCGTTGCCGTGCTCAGTTCATCTCCACCAGATCTTCTACTTCAGTCATTCCAGAAATTCACTCTGTCTGTTCAGATTCAGACCCGCCAGATAGAGCCTGGACAAGAGCATACATTGCACCAGCCAGGCCCGCTTGTTGCTGAGTTCCAGGTGAACCAGATAACTAAGATCCCTGCCGTGTTCTACGGTATTCTATTGTATTCCATTGTATTCTATTACTGTCCAAAATTTCCAGCTAAAATTGCCATTAAGTATTTAGTTCTGAAAGAATCTGGAAGAATCTACAGATGTTAGTGTCCATCGCTTGCTCATGGCTGTGGGTCTGAAAGGATGTGTGGCTTTCAAAAATCTAGAATTCCATGTCTGTGGAATAATGTCCCTTCATTAGGAACATTGGACACAATGCAAATGAATAAACATGGGGGTGGATTTATGGGTGGCATTGAAGAATTAGAAAAATGCTATACACTGAACACAATGCAGATCCCTTACAATAGACTCCATCAACCCTAACTGATGATTTTAAAGGACAGATGATATTTACATATCTTCTCTATTTGTAATATGAATAATACTGGTCACAGTTCTTTTGTACCTTTCTGCTGGCCAATTCATCGTTGAACTTTGACCAGGCTGTTGAGGTTGGGCACCAATATAAATACACTGGCAATGAAGCTTATGGTAAGCTGACCTTTGAGCTTCAGGAGGATGTGGTGGGTGTGTAGAAAAGCCCACCAGTGCGTAAGTTGGTAATACAGTTATGAAAATGTCTTTAATTCTTGTTTTATTGAATCTGTCAGTGAGTGTTCTTTCGTCAGTTGGTACAGGTCACCTCATCTTAGGAGTGAAACAGATTGCATGGTGTTGTCGGGTATGACCTCGAATGGTTTGGTTAATCTGCACCAGCTCCAGACATGGAAGAAGGTCTGGCCAGTCTTAATATTACCCAGCCATCGTGTGTTTATGAAGTTTGGAACTCATTGTAACTCGTTTGTCTTGGCCTATTGCTATTTTTGATAACTCACAGTGATTTAATGTTGTAGTTATTGTCCAGTGGCTCTTTATTTAACTCTGCCTGTCTTTTATTTTGTATATTATTGCTTATTGTATTAATTTATTATTATCCATCTGATGGTTTTGGGTGGACACAGCTGACTGTATATCAGATTTCCCTTTGGGAATAGCGAAGATATCCCTGATCCTTGACTTTTCAAACAGCCTGAGTGGATGTGGAAGGTTTGTTGGTGGTGTTAAGAAGTAACACTGGGATGATGAGGTTTAGTCATGTGTGGTAAATTGTAAATATTAGGTTTGGTTTATTTGCAGCCGAAACGGTGCAGCTCACTTTGGTGCATGGCTGTACCTGCCTCAGGTGTGAACCTGGTTTGGCTGAGGAACTGGAATAACCTTTAAACTATAACAGACTGAACCGTGTTCAAACGCTTGGAGTGATGAACTCTGAGACTGGGTTTCAGAGCCACTTCCTTTTGAAACTCCTGACCTCTGACCCCGTCTGGCCTCCATTAGCCACGTTTTGGCCTCGGCTCTCCGTCGTTTAATTGCCTCCAGAATAATGATTTAATAACCGTGATTAGAAGCTGGTCTGCTGGAATTGGCGGATTTGAGGGGGTCATGCAGGCTTTGGGGCCCCAGGGGTCGCACAGGTTTGGGCCCCGAGAGCATTTTTTCCCCCTTTCTTCTTTTTAATTTTTAATTTTTTTTTGGTTCCTGATGGAAGGACTTTTTTGTAGCCGTCACTGCCAAGAAAAGGACAGGGTGGTAATCTAATCTCCAGATAAATCATGGTGTAATGCGTGTAATTATGCGGCTGCAGGCTGGAGCGCAGATGTTGAGTTTGGAGAACGTGCTTTCTGGTTGGATGATGACGCAAACGTAGTTTTTATTCACTGGTCAGATAATTATGGTTGTAAAGTGAATGTCAAGTGGGCTTTTGGGCTTTCACTATTGATTACACCACGTAACAGGATTTTAGGTCTTGGCTTCTATGTGTTATATTCCAATTGCTTAGGTGTAACATCACAAACGTTGTTTCTAAACTCAAATGAATCCTCAAAACTCTACAGAACAAAACTCCATCTAAGTGAGCAGCAATCATCCACCTTCCACCTTCAAGAGTTCTCCTACAGTCCTCGCATGTGAAATGACGAGCCCACGGTTTGTCTTGACACCCGACAGACATGCTGAGGTACGCACTGTAGACAGGGCACATCTTTGCAGATGCTTTTACGGAGTACGTTCCCTCTCTGGTCTTGATACATTGGTCCACAGATGGTCTGCTGGAGGCTGCAGCCTCTTGATGCCTCTAAATGACCTGTAGCTCTGTATCCACTATCCACTCACTCAGCTGGAGCATCAACTGAACCGGCTGTTTAACACACCTGTATTTATACTGCTGTGTACAGTATTGGACAGTCCCAGACAGTTCTAAACAGTTCTGGAAAAGTTCTAGAAAGTTCCAAATGGTTCTATAAACTTCTGGAGTGTTCTCACAAAAGCTATTGCTTGAAGTCTACTCAGCACCATACGCATGTATCGCAGATGTTCTGGACAAGAGAAGACTCTTCAAACCATTATTGCCCCAAGTTCCAAATTTGAGATTACAGAAAATATGGGACTCCTTACAACCACTCGGACAACCTGGCAGACCACAAAACTGTCCCCACCAAGCACCACCGTTGCTTCAGATCTGAAAGCATCTTCAGGTGTTTCTATCCATCTTTCTACTGTGAGAAGATACAATACCCCAACGCTATGGGTGTAATAAGAAGCTCCTTACTGAGAAATGGGGAGAACACATCAGAGCATCCAAGACGTGTGTCCGTGAGTCAACAGCAGAATTTAAACTCTGCATTATCATCATGCAATCTGCCAACTAGCCACCAATGATGCTTCAGGAAGTAGGGGCGTTTCTATGGATTCCTTCTTTTTAGTGGAGTGGTTGAGTATAGCTGAGTAACTGGGATGGGCTGACAAAGATACAGCACATGGAATGAATGTCTGAATGTTTATGTCTGTGAGTAAGCCCATGGTAGGTTTATCATTATGGCAAGAACAAACATAACATCGTAGACCTGGTTAATCTTTAAAACTCAAAGCCCATAAAGACCGTCTCTAGCTGGCCTCACCCTTGGTTTGACCCGGGTGAACCGCGACACACTTATGGTGAAATAAAATTACTGGGGCTGCTTTGATCAGCCGCTTTCAAGCTCCAGAAGACAGGGAGCATGTTTTCATGTCAGAATTCTGTAATCTGGTTTAACCATTCAAACTTTTATTGTTCATTGTTCAGTTATTCACCTTAGAGCTCAGTGGAGAGTACACCAAAATGGGTTGTCAGGAATTTCTTACAGCCATTAAGCTATTATAGTATGTTGGGTTTATTGTCAGTGCACTGAAACTTGAACAAAGAAGTCTCAAACAGAGCATGGAATAGATCTGCTAGTCAGCAAAACTAGCATTAGCTAATATTCACAGTAGCTATTTTTTTTTTAAAGATATTGTTCTATGTGGGTAATAGAACAATACCAACAGGCTAACCAATAATGACAAACTAAAGCTAAAGCAGCTGTTAAAACAGCAATTCAGTTGTGCTAGCTGACTGGCTGGCTTGTTAGGATAGCTAGCTAGCTAGCTAGTTAAGGTAAAAGTGTCAAAGTGTAGAGAAGCTGGATAAAAATACTGAAGCTGGATGTTTCTAAATACTTTCAAACTTCAAATTGGGGACCCCTCTGGTGGAAATGTGTAATGAAACTGATGACTGAAAGAGAATTCAAAGAGAACTCAGTCAAAACTTGGAGAAGGTCATGTTTTCTTAGTATATAACTGAGTTATTTACTGTTGTCACCACTTCTGAACAGTATGATGTTAATTTTGAGATCATTTGAGAACTAAAGACGGAGCTGGACCTTTATTTTGAGCCTGTTTGTATGATGTCAACATGGAAAGACATACAGTGTTTATAGGAGCTAGTGTTTTATATAACATGAGGTTCTATGTTGATAATGCAAGAATAACAATAGGATGACTAATAGTGACAAACTTTGGCAAACAGCAGTTGGGTTAATGCTAGCTGCCTGGCTGGTTAGTTGGGATAGTTAGCTAGGTAATTAAAGTATATGGTTACCAGTATATACTCGATGTTATTTGTAAATTTATAAAATCTCTGATATAAGAAAGTGTGAGGAGCTTTGTAAATCATTTCTGAGCTTGTGATCAGAAAAATATGAATATTTCTGTGTTTTTTCCCCCGCTAAAACCTTAATTTATAAAACAAAATTGAATTTTTTTGTTGCAGTACAATATCAGTCAGACAAAATGCAATTAGATATTTTCCCTAAATCAGTTGATCTTACCTGGAAGCAATCTGGAGATGAACAATTGTATAAAACCTAAAGAGCTACAACTGTCTCAAAACGATAGAGCCCACATTATCAAAAATGTTAAATGTCTCAAGTGTGAAAATTTAACCTAATGTCGTTTGTGAGCTTGCAGACTTGCTGTAGATCTCTTAGACCAATCAAAGACAACCAAACCTCCATGTGTTGTGACATCACAACCACAACTGACTATAACGCTGGTATGAAACCTTGGCTGAAAACTTTAATTCATAAACATTAGTTGCAATTTAAATGGCAGTCGCAATATTAGTCAGACATTTGTCATGATATATTTTCCCTGAAATTAATCACTCCTACCTGGAAACTGTCTAGTTTTTGTTTCTTGTCCACGGATCAGCTGTTATGCTAGTTATTATTGGCTGGTTTGTGAAACTTCTCGGGCCGGGTGTGACCAGCTGAGTTCCAGCAGTGAGTCACCATCTCTTCTCTCCCCATTCTTGGAGAGTTTAGTTCAGCACATCTGATTGTGGTTGGAACTGGACTCTGTCCCGGACCAGTGTTAGCGAGCACTGCTTCACACTGTGCAATGCAGGTCCAATTTAATAGCATTTAATCATGTGAAGCCAACCTAAACACGCAGCTGAGCAAAACTCCAGCAGTTACAGAGACTTCAGTTCAAACCCAAATGATAATCTGAACTACACTGGAAGATCTGAAATGGTCAAAGGAAGGAGAAGAATTAAAGAAGTGTCAAAGGGCAGAGAAGCTGGATAAGACCTCTGGCAATAATGAAAGACTGAAAAAAACTTAACATGCCAATTATTTCTAATAATAAAATTGTTATAATAAGTGTGCTTTACAGACAGTTGACATCAGTAATGATATAAATTATATATTTCATGAGCCAAAGACACAAATCAAAAGTATAAGCACCACAATGATGTCGGGTTTTATTTAAAAAGTTAAATTTGAGTTCCACAGAGCAGAATAGCTGAAAGTGGACTTAGTAAAGCCACACTGTGTAAGATTTGGAGACCCCTCTGGTGGAAATGTGTAATTGCACATAACATGTGTAGCAGAAGCCTGAACGAGAATTCTAAGAGAAGCCAGACAAAACTTGGTGACTGATGGGTCTTCTGAGGATGAAAGTGGATTCTCTACTATTGTCATCAAAAGCTCCTCAGAGTCCTCTCTGTAATGTTCTGGAGGTGGTGTAATTAGGTGATAATGGGTTCTTTGGTTGAATGTGAACCACAGTGTCTACACTGAGCTGCTGGACAACCAGGTTTTGTGACTGATTGGCATGATGAACATTCAGGAGCATTCTACACATCTGGACTGGCCCGCTAAAACCCCCGATTGTAATCCTCTTGGAAATATGTGGAACCACCTGAAACACCCAATACGACACCAGGAAAGGCATCCACCAAATCTGGCCAACTGACCAATTCTTTGATGTAGGAGTGGCTGAACACTGATGTGACCTACATTGAGAAACTTGTCCAGTACATGTCAAATCCAGTCACAGCTGTTACTGGTGCTTGTGGAGGTATTACACACTATTAGGGGACTCATTTACAGTCTGGTGAGCTTATCTTTATCAGTACCGGAACATTAAGCCAGACTTTCTTCTTGATATGAAGAACACATGAAAAAAAAAACAACTACATGCCTCTGACTCTTTGGTTGAGTATTGAATGGTTATTTCAGACAGTACATGTAAACTCAACACAGCACACACTCAGTATTAGACTCAGTAATAGGACTGTAATCCGTTTCTTGCCCACCCCAATGCAAACAAGTAGCGTAAGGGTGCTAACATTAGCATTAGCAAACATGTGCATATGATAGTGTTTTTAAATACTATGGCAGTTTTCCTAAAATTTGAACTTTTAAAAATCATTTTGATTAAAATAATTTAATTTACAATATACTGAATTGTAACTGACCCTGGACTGGACCCTGTACCCTGTAATTGATACATACTGTAGCGCCACGTACTTGCTAATACACAGCCCTACTCAGTAATGCTACTTTTTAACAATTCAAAAAAACTCTTACACAGAGCAGCTTTATCTTTACAAATACATGTATTTGTTTCTGTTTATTATCAATATTTCTGGTTTAGCCCTATATGTTGCTATCATAGCATCCGGTATTGTTGTCTCTCATTTGAATACAGTTATTTATAAATGCTTTGTAAAGCCGGATGCTTACATGAGAGGTATGGACAAATCAACAAGCCGAAAGCTAATAAAAGCAATAGCACAGTGCACGGCTCCAGCTCCCACAAGAGCCGCCATGGACTGTATTAGCCAGCACTTAATTGATTGACACGGACAAATTGTAGCTCACTGGAAAAGTGAAGAAGCTATTTGGAAAGCTCAGATTCTAAACTATCTAGTGTTTGTAAGTAGACGATGATGAGAGGCCTACACTTACAAAATGTGACTCATATGATGTAAAATGAGTTATGTGCTGTATTTCGGTAACTCAATCAGGCATGTAGTGCTGGGATAGACTCCAGCACCCATCGCAACCCCAGAACAATAAGCAGCTCAGAAGATGAATGATTGTATGTATGAATTTCAGTATGCATAGCAAATTAGCAACGGTAGCTGTGGGCTAATCAGGGTTATTGGGGATTGCAGCTCCAGTAATAATTCAGACTCACCTGGTGTTAAACCTGTGCTGCTCTCTGTGTCTCTCTGTAGTGGTCTAACTCATCAGTCTCACGTGCGGGATGTGGAGCAGGTGTACCTGCGCTGTTCTGAGGGTTCTCTGGAGTGGCTCTATCCCACCGGAGCGGTCATCGTCAACCTAAGGCCCAATACGGACGCCCTGCTGACCCCGACACATGCAAAGACGGTGTGCCTGCGGCCACGGCCCGGCTCCAGCGGTGCTTCTGTTTACCTGCAGCGGGACGGCGAGCTCACGCTGCTGTTGAGCGAAGAGGAACAGGCGGCTGGCCGTCAGCGTTGCTTTACCCTCCAGCAGCAGGGGGCGCTGTTTATAGAGGCTACAACGCATGCTGACATCAGCAAGAGGGTCACCGCCTTCCAGTATCAGCTGATCAATGGAGCGTCTGGAGATCAGTCGTATTCACCTTCAGGTACCAATAAGTCAAAGCATGTAACACGTGCTGGCGTTATGACTGATAACAGGGCCAATTGTTTTACACGTGTCATCATCCCTGACCACTGATAATCAACAACAGTGACCACTGCTGGAACTGTTTACTTCAAACCCAGAGAAACACACATTTAAAGCCAAACGTTAATTCTGTACCTACTTAAAGACTAATAGGAGATATAAATAATTAATAGTAGTTAATCAATAGCATGTACTGACTTAATTATTGATTTATTAACCTTATTATTATTAGTTAGCATATACTTAAAAATGTATAGGATTTACGGAATACTTCACAGTTACTGAATTATTAATAGCAGTTAATCAATAGTTTCTAGCATTTGCTGATGAATTTTAATAGTGTTTACTAAATATAATATATCCATAGCATTTACAATAGAATTTATAGTAGTTACTGAATACATTATTGTAGATACTGTATTATAATACTTATTGATAATTTATAGTAGTTACTGAATATTTTATAGTAGAAACTATATTATTATACTTATTAATAATTTATAGTAGTTACTAAATACTTTATAGTAGAAACTATGTTATTATACTTACTAATAATTTATAGTAGTTACTGAACACTTTATTGTAGATACTGTATTATAATACTTATTAATTTATAGTAGTTACTGAACACTATTGTAGATAGTGTATTATAATACTTATTAATTTATAGTAGTTACTGAATACTTTATTGTAGACACTGTATTTTAATACTTCTTGATAATTTATAGTAGTTATTGAATATTTTATAGTAAAAAACTATATTATACTTATTAATAATTTATAGTAGTTACTCAACACTTTATTGTAGATACTGTATTTTAATACTTATTGATTAATTTATAGTAGTTACTGAATACTTTATATTAGAAACTATATTATTATACATAATAATTTATAGTAGTTACTGAACACTTTATTGTAGACACTGTATTATAATACTTATTGATAATTTATAGTAGTTACTGAATATTTTATAGTAGAAACTATATTATACTTATTAATAATTTATAGTAGTTACTCACCACTTTATTGTAGATACTGTACTTTAATACTTATTGATCATTTATAGTAGTTACTGAATATTTCATAGTAGAAACTATATTATACTTATTAATAATTTATAGTAGTTACTCAACACTTCATTGTAGGTACTGTATAATAATACTTATTAATTAATTTATAGTAGTTACTGAATACTTTATATTAGAAACTATATTATAATACTTTTTGATTAATTTATAGTAGTTACTGAATACTTTATAGTAGATACTATATTATTATACTTATTAATAATTTATAGTAGTTACTGAATACTTTATTGTAGGTACTATGTAATAGTTGTTACTGAATCATTTCTAGTAGTTACTAATTACTTTATATTAAAAACTGCATGTTTTATAGTAGTTGAATAATTTCTAACAGATACTGAATCATTTCTAGTAGTTGCTGAACATTATGGTGAATATTAAGAGCTCATATGCTAAATAACATATAAAAAACATGATAAAGATGAGAACGAGTGTGAGAGATGCAGATAAAAAGAAAAGAAAGTGGAGGAATGTAAGAGCGAGAGGGGAAAAGACTGAGACTGAGAAGGGGGTGTAGGAGAGAGAGAGAGTGTGTGAGAGGTAAAGTGACAGCTACAAATGAGCCCTTGTCTTGAGATGAAAGGATGTAAGGAGAGAAAGCAGAGAGTTTGTACAGCCGTGGAGATTTATACTCCTCCTCCTCCTGCTGCTGCCGCCGCCGTGTTCTCAGTGACAGAAGAAAATAAACAGGGTAATCAGGAGGTCACAGAGTTACCCTGAACTACCCTGCTGACTTAACTCACTCTGACTGCTTTAATGAGGTTCCGTCCAGGCCGCTCCGATTGGTCAGTTTGGAATGAAAGCTGTTTTTCATTGGCTGATCAGGAAGAGCCGTGTGTTTGAGCCACTGCTAGTAATCATCAGAACAAAGAGCCTTTCATCAGACGGGCCTAACGTCCATAATCTGAGCAAACGGAAAGCTTTAAACACATAAACAACTGAAACAGCAGCAGCCTGGACTGTGTTCCGCTTGTTAAGACGTGATGCATCGGGTCCAAGACCCTACCGCGTTGGCAGAGGCGGTCGTCAGCATGCCGCGGAGCTGCGGTTCTTGTAGTCTGAACACTACTGTGTTATCATTCCAGCTCTTTCCTGGTGAGTCTGCAATTGATAAGCTGTGTTACCGTTCTTACACAAATGAAGAAGCACACACAGTCTGGGGCCTCAGAGCTCTAATGTTAGCTAGCTAATCTAGCTAATCCCAGATATTCAGCACGTGTCAGTCAACTAGCTTGATAGGGTCAGTACCCCTCTGACTGTTTGCCACTACTGGTCCAGGTTCTGACCACCTAGATTACCGTCCTGTGTACCAGATCTAACTAGTTTTTAATCCACCAAAGCTGAAGATAAATTATTATAGTTTTTAATTTTAGAACCTAAACTAAAACCAGCATTACAAACAACTAAGAGTAAAAAAAACACACTGTAAAAAATGGCAACCCAAAAAATAGCTTACTTTTATAAATGCAACTGAATAAATTGACTTAATTCAAGTATATAAGTCAAATGAACTCAAACAATGGCTTTGACTGAAAGAGTAAAATGTTCAAAGTCCCTTTTTTAGGTTGAATAAAGCTGCTTTATTTGCTTGTTATTGTTTTAGGTTGGATCAAAACAACACGTTCAGTGAAGGTCAGATAATATGGCTGACAATGTTGATGCTAACACTGCCAATGATTTCCTAAACTCATTTACAGGATATAGTAAGAAATGAAGGAAACGGGCTGTGATTGGAAAACCAGTAATGGAAAATGACATACTGTGTGATGCTGTGCTTAACCACCCAGAAAACACTAAGCTAAATGCCAGGAGACCACCAGCTTTGCTGTTAGTAGACCAACAGTGGGCTGCTTTCAGGGACCTAACAAACCTTGTTACCACCCTCTTGCAAAAGCCAACCAGGCCATATGTGGAATTGCTTGATAGGCAGCAGTTTCCTTCAGTCTTATCTTATAGGATGTTTCTTACTGTGAGAAACATCTTCAGGTTTCTAAAATAAAGCTAAGGCTAAGCTAAGCTATCTTCGTCAGCCCTGGTCTGACTGATAAGCCTGACAACCAAAACATGAAGACATGGCTTCATAACAAGAAGCACACTGTAAACAGCCACTAGCTGTCTTAGCTAGCCAACGCTGAGGCTGGCCTTCTATGAAGAGCCTTGAGTCCACTGGTGCTTCTCCTGATCATCTCAGAGGAGACGCTAGAATGATACTGGAGTATTCCGGATCTAATCAAACAACAGGGAACCCAGAAGTGCACCAGAGAGGAGCCTCAGCCAGCGCAGTGTAGACCTGGAACAGAAGGAGTTTATAACCTCCAGTGCTGCCTCACTGAAGAAGGAGGTGACGGTGAGAAGGTTCAAGGCCAAAGAACTCTCTATCTGTGTTTTTACCTCTTCCCCCACTCCCCTCTCTCTCTCCCCCTCTCCCTCTTTCCCCCTCCCTCTCCCTCTCTCTCTCTGGTTTAGTATTTGAGCAATAAAACCTAGGAGTGAAGTTTCTCACCTGTCGGCTTCACTCACAGCTCTCTAATGAGTCTGCAGGGATTAGAGAGAGAGAAAGAGAAAGAGAGAGAGAGAGAGAGAGAGAGAGAGAGAGAGAGAAAGAGACATCAAAAGACCACAAAGAATAAGAGAAATCAGAGAGAGAGAGAGAGAGAGAGAGAGAGAGAGAGAGAGAGAGAAAGAAAGTACAGAGACAGG
>JAMWET010003851.1:197500-205000 GCA_024036415.1 Prochilodus magdalenae
AGGGAACGGAGTTTCTGTTCACTGGATCAGTGAGGTTTGGAGAGGCATGGCTTGGCTGTGCTCCACGGTATAAAGACTTCCTCCAGATATACCGCTCTGCCACGGAGGCAGGAAGCAACCCTTGCCATATAGACACGGACTGACCATGCATATGTTAACCAAAGTGCAGAGAGTGCGGACACAGGCTCTGAACACAGGTTTCTAAAGGTCTCACCAAGCAGGTATTCACTGCCTTAAGACAATCTCGTAACTCCCATAAAATTCAGCAGAAAAATGTAGTTGTTGCTTCAAACCAGGGTTGGGACGATAGGAACCCTTCAACTCTAGCTCCCAACAGATAGTCTAAGATACAGTGTTTTTCTTAGGAAGGTTTATCAGTTTAGCCAGATAACTGCCAGTGAATGACTATACCAGTTTGTGTGTATATTTATCCAAGAGATTGTTGATTAGCCAAGATATTCATCTATATAAATGGAAAAAGTTCAGACTAATTTCAGGCTTAAAGTTGGCTTCTACTGTTTTAGCTATGCTCATGTTTGTGGATAACAATGTACCATATAGTTCCTACAAAATCTATCAGAAATCACAGAACAACCCAACACGGTTTCAGGCCACCACTTGGAGGTTTAGGCATGCAGTTAGCAGCACGCTAATGGGTTTACATAAGCTTCCATTACTTAAAGCCTTCTTAGACACCAAACATCCAGCTTATTGAAGGTCTCATGGATGGGAAGTCCAATGGATGGGTCCTCAGTTCCTAACAAGCTGATTGGATGGCGTCTACATTTGATTGATGACTATTGGATACTGTTTGTAAGGCTTTCTCACCTGGTTATCAAGTCGAGGAAGCCGTTTCATTGGCTGCTTTTTTGCCTTTTGTTTGACTTGCTTGCTTTATTGGGTTTGTTCCGACCCCTAGTCTAAAACTCATGAGTCAGAGTGTCTTAGAAGGGTTGCCAGTTTCAATCTCTCTTTTCACCAGCCATCATGGAAAAAATGACAAACCGTCATACGATGCTAAACATGGGATGTGATTGGATGTAATGATGTCGCTCTATATTGCATTTCCAGTAGAGTCACTGGGCATCTAGAAGTACATGGAAGTACATGGTTATTAATAATAATAACTAATAGTGAAGTAAAGCGAATCTTGGCTTGGCAGCCCGAGTGTACAGTACAGGAGAGATGGTTCAGCGGTGCTTTTGTTGGAAAGCTTTGTGTATAGTTAGAGCAGTCAATTTTTCTGACTGGGACTGAGTTTTTGGTGTGTGTAAATATGTTTGTGTGTATGTGCATGTACAGATCATCTCTTTCTCTCAGACTGTATTATTTAACTGGGAATAAAAGACGGTAACACTTCCTATGGACCAGGTATCCATGTGCATTCACAAAGATCTATAAAGCATTCATACAGTTTTATGATACTTGAAATAAGCCTGCACATAAATGTTCATAATCACACATATAAACTGGTATAACATCGCATTATATGACTTCATAGCACAAAGAGATGTACTATGTTAAAATCTAGGTATAGATTTTTTTTCCTCCTGCTTTTGTTATTGTTGAGTCCCTTATCATAAAGCTTAATACATTCATTCACATAACACATTAATTCATAGAGCTGATCTATAACATCACTTTTCTTAAAGTATGTAATGAAGGCTTATAATTCGTCATTAGATGTTATGTGCATTTACAAAAACATGTTCATTTAAAGATACTGAGGTACATTAGAGAGTGGAGCCCCCACTGTGGATCCTTATAAAGCATTATGCAAATGAACACAACTTTAGTTATTCAGCTTTAGGATGCTGGTTTCACCGACAATGTTAATAACAGGAGAATATGTACATTATAATGCATAATAATTTATGGACTATGAATTCTTATGTCTAGTATTGTAAAGCATTATAAAGACTTTATAGATCCTTGAATGAATGTACTTGTAATGTATTAAAGATACCTGATTCATAGAATGTGTTACCTAAAACACCCTGAACATCGTTGTTTTTTTTTAAGCACAGTGCTGATTATATGTTTGTGAATAGTTTTATCATTTTGTGAGGTTCTACATACATGTGAGCTAGAATATGACTTTTTGTGTCAGCAAGAACCCAAATGAAATAATAACATTTAAAAGTATGTTTAATTGTACTGATTTATTAAACAAAATGATCCAACATCGTCCTTGCCTGAAAAAGGATGTGAACCTCTAGAATGATGAGATTGCTGTAGTTGATAATGGGGATCAGGAGCTTCAACTGACCGAAGAATGTGGCTGACCCTACTTTATTTTAGAAAAATCAATCTGTGGATTCACCGTTAAAGTCTGGCCTTTACCACACACATTTGTGAGCATATGCCATGTCTGAGTCAAATGAGATTACTGAGGACGCCTCAAGTATACAGTATTTACCAATGCTCATTAAGCTGGAAGAAGTTCCCAAACCATTTCAGTGGACAACAAATGGCGGAATTTCACAGCATTGTTTCCCGAGAGGTAGTGGCCATCTACCAAAGTGACTTCCAAACTAATGTGTAATATTCTAGGAGATCATAAAGAATCACTTAAATATTCTACAAGCTCCAGAAAAACCCATTGTTGCAAAGATTTGCTTAAGATTATCATATATATGCCACTATTAAAAGTGGCTTCCAAGTACCTTCCAATCTACAGAGACAATAACACAAACCATTGTCATTGATGTCGTACTGCCATGCATTCCTAACCCGCATTATAACAGTCAGCTGAAAGTTATACTCACTTGTTGATGTGGTTTAAGACCTTAATGAAGATTAGTGACTTCTAGTGTTAGATTGGAAACATTAGCCTTGTAGCTTCAGTTCCTAAACCAAAGAAGCCAGATTTGGACACTGGTTGACCACATCTGGGGCAAGAATAGAATTGGCCAATACTCTTATCAGCCTGTATATTACGAGATATCTTAGATGATAACTAGAACTTAGGCTTAGATAACTTATAGTGTACTTCTATCTTGTTTATCGTACGTCTTGTGCACGGGCTTTACTTAAATATTACACCTATAAAATGCGTATTGTTCATTATTAGCTGTTGGCCTAATAAGGCATTATAAGAGCATCATGATAGTGCCCTGTGCTGAAGTGTTACCGGACTTCAACCAGGTCAGTTCAGTTCAATAGAATGTTTATACATTGCTGGCCCAGTTACTCCATGTTCCTCTACGTCTCCTGGTGTTTGTCCTCAGTGGCTCAGGGGCTCTAACACCACAACCTTCTTCCAAATCTGATAGAACTTCGTCATCCACTCCAAACAGCATGCTGAGATTCTTTATGGGGGCCTTCAAGATTTTATGGTGCTGGATGCTCCTTTTATTGCTCTAAATCTCTCTGAGTTTCTGAGATCCGATCTGGCAGTGGATTTCACAGGGTGCTGCAAAGAAAACAAATAAGCCGTCAAAGAGATATGAAAGAGATTTATTCATGGCAGCTCAGCGCTGTCCACTTTCTGCCTCAGCGGGATTCATAGGGACAGTTTTGGAGTTAAAGCTCAGGCTGAGTCAGAGGTATTTGCTTGAACGGCCCATTTGGGAATTATTTATAGCAAGTGGCTTAAACGACACTCTGTCGACTCCTTTAGGAATGGTTTTGGCGTCTGATACGTACAGTGAAATGGCTCTTTTGGAAGACATCAAATCGGGTTCAGTGACTCCTCTTGGAAATATTATGGAATCTGGGCTGTTTGCTTTCTTTTGGAACTTGTTTATTTGATGTTGAGAGATTCTCTTATAGTATTACTGTTATTACAGAAGTTTATTTATTGGCCATTTCATCAGAAACTCCTTTCTTCTCGCTCTCGCACTGATGTACAGTGTGAGACTGTTGCTCCTGTGTTTAAGTGAGTGGTGTTATTCATGCACTAGCCCTGAAGCAATAGTTGGTTTTTGACCACAGAGTAGCTCGTTTGGATAGTCTGCATATTTCCTCAGTGAGTGGAAGGTCAGGGTGAGTGTTTCCAATTAAATGTCCAGTTAGTGGAAGCACGAGGTCAGAGTATCTAATAAAGTGGCCAGTAATAAAGTGGCTAGTGACAGGAGGTACAAGGTGGGTGTTTCAAATAAAGTGGCCAGTAAGAGGAGGTACAAGGTGGGTCTTTCTAATAAACTAGCCATATAGTGGAGGTACATGAGAAGAGTCTATAATAAAGTACAAGAAAGGAGTTTCTAATAAAGTGGCCAGTGAGAGGAGTAGCAATGTATGTGTTTCTAATAAAGTGGCGGAATAGTGAAGGTACATGGTAACAGTCTCTATTAAAGTGGCCAGTTAATGAAAGTACAAGGAAGGTGTTTCTATTAAAGTGGCCAGTTAATGAAAGTACAAGGAAGGTGTTTCTATTAAAGTGGCCAATTTATGGAAGTATAATGTGCGTGTTTCTAATAACATAGCCAGTGAGAAGGGGTGCAGCATGGGTGTTTCTAATAAAGTGGCCAGTTAGCTGAAGTACAAGGTAAGTGTTTCTAAAAAAATGCCAAGGAGTGGATGTAGAAGCGTGTGTTTCTAATAAAGTGGCCAGTTGTGGATGTATAGGCTAGGTGTTTCTAATAAAGTGACCAGTAGTTGGAAGTAGAAGGTAAATGTTTCTATTAAAGTGGCCAGAGTGAGTGGAAGTAGGTAGGTGTTTCTATTAAAGTGGCCAGTGAATGTGTATGATAAAGGTGTTTCTGGTAAAGGGGCCAGTAAGTGGAAGTAAAAGGTAGGTGTTTCTAATAAAGTGGCCAGTGAAAGAAGATATAAGGTGGGTGTTTCTGGTAAAGTGGCCAGTATGTGAAAGTAATAGGTAGGCATTTCTAATAAAGTGGCTAGTAAGAGGAGGTACAATGTAGGTGTTTCTAATAAAGTGGCCAGTTAGTGAAGGTACATGGTAGGAGTCTCTAATAAAATGGCCAGTTAATAAAAGTACAAGGAAGGTTTCTATTAAAGTGGCCAGTTTATGGAAGTATAACGTGGGTGTTTCTAATAACGTAGCCAGTGAGAGGGGGTGCAGCATCGGTGTTTCTAATAAAGTGGCCAGTGAGAGGGGGTGCAGCATGGGTGTTTCTAATAAAGTGGCCAGTTAGTTGAAGTACAAGGTAGGTTTTTCTAATAAAATGCCAAGGAATGGAAGTAGAAGTGTGTGTTTCTATTAAAGTGGCCAGAGTGAGTGGAAGTAGGTAGGTGTTTCTGTTAAAGTGGCCAGTGAATGTGTATGATAAAGTTGTTTCTGGTAAAGTGGCCAGTAAGTGGAGGTAAAAGGTAGGTGTTTCTATTAAAGTGGCCAGTGTGTGCAGGCTATAGGTTTAGTGTGCACAGGGAGTGGACTACACAGCTGCTTGTGCATTGTAATACTGAGTTTCTCCATTTGAGTTTAAGGTGCCGGAGTCTTACTGTGTAAAATGCCTCTGGAATGACTCGACACATGGAGATTGAGCGTCCTGCAGAGTTTGGCTGCTACCGTAATCTAACACACCTGCTTCTGATATTCAGACGCTGAAGACAATTTTGGTTAGGTGGCATTAAATCAAGGTTAAGGCTAGACTGTGAATGCTGGTACATCTCCAGGACCAATTGAGAGCACAATGGTTCTAGTGTGTTTAGTTACAAAATACTCAACAGATGACCGGACAAAGGTCGTTATGTGGGCTCCGGCCTTCACATGCAAGAGATTCAGAGCGTTAATAACTCCATAGTCTTAACACTGGAAAGGTAAAGGCCTGTTTAAAATGCGTCTACAGGCCAAAAGTGTGACGGCAAGTTCCAAAAAATAATGTGGTCCCGCTTTATAAGTGTCTCTAATGACTGCTTAGTTGAACACATGCAGCAATAATGTAATAACTGGTGGATGGTTACAGTGGTACAGGTGTATATCAGCTTTGGGGTTTACTATTTTTAATGTTGTGTCTTATGTAATTACATGCTCAATAAGACGAACTGTGGCAGTAACTGGGGTAGTTACTTCAGGCTCCTGCAGATGGTGCTGTATGAGGACGATGGGGCTATAAATACTGCGGGTGTGAGTGAAGGGATCCATAGATTGGGAAGAGGTGCTACAGTGCAGGCAATGTCTCGTTCCATGTGTGGAAAATGGCTCCAGGGAAGCATCCTAATACACTAATACAAAGTTATGTAATCTGAATACTCCTATTAGACCGACATGAGTTTCAGGAGACTCACTTTTAGTTTAGTTTCAAGAGACACGCCTGCAAAGCTCAGGTTTTGTAGACCTATAGTGCTTCTCACCATCCAGTTTAACCCTAAACACATTCAGTGGTGTTGCGGTTCTGGACTCCGGGATGGTCAGTCCATTGTTCTGAGAACGTCAGCAGCTTCATTGTTTGAAGCGTGTCTTCTTTTCTCAGTGAGGAGCTTCTTGAACAGCTACACCTCCTTTCAGACCTCCCTAGTGTTGAGGCTTCTTCTGACAGGGTAAAGAAGGATGGACAGAAACACCTGTAGTCAGGTCTGAAGCAGGAGTGGAGCTTGATGTTCTCCTCTCACTCGGAGATTAAAGCTGGATGTGCTGTTGATCTGATAGGAACAGTGTTGGTGGGTCTACCAGGTCTTCCAGGTGGTTGTTATGCAATTATTTTGTTAATGTGGCAATAGCACCCTCTACAGGCCAAATATTTTATTTCTTTTGTTTAGATATGTTCCTTTCTCATTGGTTGTTAGAAGTCACATGGTTACTGTACCATTGTCTCTGTAGCTTTTCATCACTTTTTGAACTTGTGGATCCTCCTGCTTTTTTCATAGTTCTGTTTCTTTATGCAAATGTATCATGTATCTAATGTCAGGAACATCTTGTGAGAAAATGAGCCTAAACTTGATGGCTGTTTTGGGTGGAAATGAAAGGTGGTCTCTGACTTCTGCACAATACCACTCTGTACATGGTCTTAGACACCTGCTGTATAGATTTGGAGAGGAAGTTTAGAGAGGCAGAAGGTATGGATGATTTGCGAGTGTCCCTTGCTGTTCCGCTCCCTCCTTTCCTCCGGAAAAACAGGAATGGCAGGAATTCTGCCGCTCCCACTGATCTGAAACCAGTCACGTCTAAGCAGTCAAAAGCTTGGACACACCTACTCATAAACTGTTATGTTTCTGAAAGAGGTACAGTCCTAGAACAATTTGGAAACACTTGTATAGAACCATATAAAGGTTCTTTAAACTTTATACAGGCTCCTTACTGTCACATACCTCAGTTCCGAACATGATTCTTTGAAGACTCATCCATTGAAAGCTCTTGAGGGAACCAGAATTGATCCTTCTAGAGTACTACTCCAGAGAACCCTGAGGGAACCTTTTAAGAGTGCAGTATGTACAATCTTTAGTCCCCAAAATTCCAAAATTAACTAAAATGATCCACTGAATGTGAAGAAATACCAGTTTTGACGGTGTGATCTACTGAAGCTAGCATGCTAGTCAGCTAGCACCCTGTCTGTAATACCACTTTGTACCTGAAGAGGTGATAGTGAGTCACTGTAG